>JAECUM010052340.1:0-16328 GCA_016617855.1 Megalonaias nervosa
TACTAAGTAAACGTTTAACTTATTATACATCGTAAAGTTATTTTCCAGTAACATACATTCTAAGTAACTTTCCTGCTAAATGTACATTTTATATAATATTGAATTTTCCTTCAGTAGCCTTAACTTATCTTCGAGGGAATGTTGAGGGTTTCAACAAATAGCAATGAAGAAAGAAACGAATTCTTCAACTAACGTTTGATGAATAAATTGTGTTCCATCTGTCGAAGTCCAAAACTTAGATATGACTTTGGAACTTTCCCATGACCTATGAGAAAACATTGATGTTGTCTGAAGTATATTAATCAAGCAAATTTAAAAAAAAAAACTCAGTTTAGAGAAAACACGTGTGAATATTAGTGAAATCGGGATTAGGAACGTTACCTAAGTGTTCTGGGTTCGATTCCCAAGCCAAGCATGCCCGGCTGAAATTGTTGTCCTTAGACAAAACACATTGAAATCATAGCACATCGTAATCTAACCCAGGGTACTTAGCAGCGCCACAAAGTGGTACTAGTCCAACCAAACCAGAAATGTTTGTGCGTCTGATCTACACCAATCACTTTCTAAGAGACAGACAACGTATAATCGATAACAATCGTCTTTCACGAGAAAAACAATGATCAATACCAACTGCATTCCAAGAGACATATACCTTCTAATCCACACCAATCGTCATCCAAGAGAAAAAGTTACGCGTTATACATCTCTGATATCTTTAATATTTTGATACCTACGAATCTAAATGTATTTAGTGACTGTCGCATTGATATTTTTAAAACCTGTATATTTGTTTGTCTCTCCTATATATAAACAATGTAGCAACAAAAACCTCATTGTCATGTACCCAAGATAATATATACCGAAGTATTACATTTGGTAATCTTTTTCCCATTTCATTACAGTTTGAATGCACGTTCAGAAAGGAAACAGACTGAAATTGAATCATTCCACATGATTATTCATTTAAAGAAGATCACAGCCAGTATTAATCGGTGGTTCAACGTTGACATAGTGCTTCTAAACATGCCTGGTCAATAATAATACACAATGCAGATACTATAAATTTGATTATATTTATTGTCAGTGTCAGGCATAGCTTTTGTAACTGCACAAATATGTTTAAATTGAATTCCTTATTTTGAACATTGTTGTCTAATGTTGCAGTAAACAGTATGATTAAACTGTGTATATAAGTAAATATACGTGTGTGTGTGTGTGTGTGTGTGTGTGTGTGTGTGTGTGAGAGAGAGAGAGAGAGAGAGAGAGAGAGAGAGAGAGAGAGTTAAGTTTCGAGAAAGTGACACAATCATCATTTTTTAAATATTAGTCTAGTTTATAACTAAGGGCATCAGGGTAAAATAGTATTAGGTTTTTGTTATTATTATTATGATCGTTATTTTAAATAATAATAATAATAATAATAATAATAATAATAATTATTATTATTATTATTATTATTATTATTATTGCCGATATCTTAAATGTTTCTGAATTATTTGTGAATAGCCAGAAATTATTTATCCCCAAAACGGACACGAGGAGAAATTTTATTACAACGGGCTTTAAAAGTTGTTATATCATTTAGGAGGCTGCTTTTAAAGTTCCTAACTCTATAAAAAAGACAAGATTAGTATTGTCTGTCAAGTGAATTTCAAACCCCTTTTCTGACAAATATTGGAACGAATTATATTCTTCTAAGTACTAAATAATAGTGTGCAATCCATAAGCACAAATATCCCAAACAGTGCCCATGAAGAAGCTAAGGATCAACGACATACTTGCATTATTTTGATTATGGCATGTGAAGATTTAAAAAGGGTTTACTGATGAAATACCAATGTCCAATCGACTGGTTCCGTTCTAGATTTATATAAGAGTAAATCAGATGATGACGCTATCAATATTACATTTTAAGTTTGACTTTTCGTGGCCACAAAGACAAAATAACTCATGGGCACTGCATGTGGCGCTTATATTTTGTTTCCGTCAATGTTTGCTACTTGTAGAGTGCTCAAAAATCAGCTTGAAGCAAACTTAACAGGATTCATCCTGGCATGAATTGCTAAATGCCTCAAATTTTCAAAAATGATGCCGATCCACAATAAAATCCGACCGCCGTTACTAAGCCAATAATTTGACATAATTAGACACAAAGCGTCTGGATTAGATTCCCCGTAATTATATATAATACGATGTGAATACGCCTTCAAATATTTCCACTTTAAATTAAGGTCGAATAAAAACTAAAGTCGTTTCCTGGAACCTTTAATCCTCTATCCTTTTTTCTTTAACGGAAGCATCCTTGCATAAACACCCTTTTTATCCTTAGAAACAAGCTTGTTCTTGACATGTAAGTCTGGGGATAACATCCTCCCTAACAACAACAACACCTCCCTCCCCGGGAAAAGAAACAGCAGAAACAATCTTGACTGTATTAGAGAGACATACAACTGGCAATAATATATTTTTATCAATGGTGCTGCTCTGCAACTCAACATCCCTGAAATTGCTAACAAGTCATTTAGTGTATTGTTCTCAATAACAAAAATAAGAAATATTAATACTGCTAACCCAGTTTTCAATATGGCTACCATTGATAAAAGTCGGGTAAAATAATAAAATAAAATGACTTCACCTTAAAATAACCTTAAAATAAGTCAAAAAGAAAAACTAAATGTATATACAGAATGTATCCTAAAATGATTGATATTTAAAGTTTGTACATGATGTATTTAAATAAAAAGTTTCCAGATCTATTGCCCTAACGCAAAGAAACAATTTCAGTTTATAATTTAATTTGTGGAAATAGTCCACACAAGCATACCTGAATTGGAAATATTAATTGTATTCCAGTCGAGATAAATTAATCTCCTCTCATCAAGAGATAGTATAATCTACGTACTATTTGTCAGTGTAATTATTTTGAAATAAATCAGTTAGTAATGATGAATTGTCAAAGAGGGTTTTAATGAAAGTAGATGCATATCTTCTGCTCCATCAGTTTCAATTTCTTGATAGTTTTATACTGGTCTGGTATTTCCATGAGGGCACTGAGAGCGAATGTGGCCTGGGGATTCTTGGATTTTGACGTTATCTCGTAAAAATTGACAAATTGAAAGTTGTCAAATCTTCTTTGTGGCAATTGGTCCTCAAATTCGTTCATCATGTCCCATGGGCCATCCCCGACCCCTATCATGATAATGGACAGTGGGTAGTCGGAAGCATACTCAATGTAATTCCTTGTCTGTTCTTCGTCACTGACTTGACCATCAGCAACAATCACCAGAATGTGGTACTAGGGAATAATAATAATAATAATAATAATAATAATAACAATAATAATAATAATATGTTGCCAACGCTAATTAAAGAACAGTTCATATAAACTCAGAGGATGCAATTTTCAAATTGACCGTTCAATAAATTGATTAACTAATTAGTCGATGTATAGAATAAGATGAAGACAGGAAGAGATAGGAGAATGAGGAAGGAGAGGAGCGATGTAAGTTACTTACCATATAACCGGAAGCTTTAACGGTTTCAACAGATTCTTCAATTAAAGGAGCAAAGTTATGTAAAACCTTTTAAGACAAGAGAGTAAAATATCAATTGGGCACATTGTTGTTTGAACCTTATTGTATACAGTACACGTATATATTGCATCGCAACTGTACCTTCGGAACCAATTGGCGTTATAGTATATTATATTATATTATATTATATTATATTATATTATATTATATTATGTTGTATTATATTATATATGATTAAAAATGCATCTTGAATGAATTCACTACTTATCAAGAAGCGCTTTATCTTCTAGTGAAAGGCAATCGGGACGTGTTTAAAACTATATAGGCAATAATTGGAAGCTGTTTGTTTTTTTTTTTTAATTTTCCCTTTGTTTAAACATTATAGTTATCATTCATAGTTTTATTTTCTTTTCCGATCAAACATGAAAATATCCTTGTCCTACATATGACATGTTTTCCGTGTCGCTTCTATATAAAGCTGTGAAAATTAAACATTTTCGATGACTTTCCGGTATAAGGTGTCGCAATAACCCGTCGATACATGAATCGAAGTGCTAGATCAATAACATATGTTTGTTTTCCAGATTTCAGCTCTTATATCATTGGATTTTGAAGCTATGCCGGTTTTGAAGGTACCCTCTCCCAACTTTGGTTTGCGTGGTTCAAAACAATGAAAATACAGATGATTTCCATCTTAGGACCCTAGGGAAGCCACCAGCTGAATTGGGGAAAATCAAAATTGGCAACCGTGTGTTCATACTAAGCATATTTAAGTTTGGCAGAGAAAATATTGTAAATCAACTCTTGTAGGGCGTAAATAAAAATATACTTTTCATGTGGAAGTAGACATGTGAACGTTTTCACAGTCGTATTTACCGGGATCAAATGCAGCGTAAAATTGCAGAAATGAATCATCCATCTTGCCTCCATTAAAAGAGTCATATAGACCATTTAGGTTGGAATTCTGTTAACCAAAACAACAATAATATAACATGAACACCCTGTTTTAAAGACATAAACATGTTTATTGTTTTATTTAAGTGATAATCAGCTTTCTTTTATGTATCTCATTTGTAAGCATCTCCTTCAGCGTATAAAACTTATTTGCGATGGCTCAGATATTAAATGGTGCTCTATTTTAGGTGGAGGAACCAAGATAACTCGAAATATAAAAGACCAGCCTAGATGAAAAGAGAGTATGATTCGTGTGCTTGGGTACATTTATTTAATTGGAAAGCTGAAAAGACGTTTCCTTACATATCCGTTTTATATTTGGTACATTTGATTGTATAACATGCATGTGATGGTTGGTTGTTTGTTTGGTTGATTTTATTGGCACTTCTAGCACTTTATTTGGTTGTATCATGCCGAGATGTGTGTGTGTGTGTGTGTGTGTGTGTGTGTGTGTGTGTGTGTGTGTGTGTGAAATTGGATTTTTAACGTAGTTTTAACATTTTTCAGTCATGTCGCTATGATGTCGGCAGTGTGGCAGTTTATAGTGATGTCTAACACTGGTGCATCATGTCCCACCCAGTCACATCATCCTGACACCAGGCTGGCCAGTCCAATCACTAACGTCTTAATGCTGATCGCCAAGCGAGGCAGCTGCTAGTACCATTTTAACAAGTATTTGATATGACTCGGCCTGGGTTCAAACCCGCGACGTTTTAGATCCGAGGCGGACTCTTTACCCACTTAGGCCAACGGAGTATGATGTCCAGGGAATTGCGGCGAAGTGCCTTTACCAAGAACCGAGTCCGCCGAATGGTAATGGCTTGGTATTGAATCAACGAAGTGTCGTTTACGAAACTGCTTAGGATAGGATACATAATTAAAATATATTTTACAAACCGGTACATGTTCATATTATTTATTGCAATAGACTGTGGTTCATAACATACATGCCAAATAGACGAAAAGGAATCTATCCTCACACAATTATAAAATATAACCATGACAACTTTGTAATATTACAATGATTGAGTCTTATCATTGTTGTCGTCCTTTTTTCCTTGCTTAATTGTCGTTGTCATCATTATTGTTGCTTCAGTCAACTTGATCAAATATTTACCTCCTCTGTTTTCGCTTGAAGATGCCTTTGTCCTGCGTTCTGCTATCTCCAAAGTCAAAGACAGGTATTCCCCTGTCTGGATCGTTATTCAGGGGTTCTAGAACTTCTCCCAAAATGGAAATTACCTGACAGTCGACAAAGAAACAAAACTAAATTTCATTATTAAAATAACAAACTATAATCCTGGCAATAAGTATACTTCTTCCAAGCATCGTAGTCAGGACTAAAATCCAAGTTTCTTGACGAAAATTAAATATGTAGCTAAGTACAAGCAGATGTTAACAAAAATAACATTAATATTGCCAAAATGTACCTCTCCTGTTAAGTTTTACTATTATTGTGCAAGTTGCGATTAAAATAAATTACAGTTTACTGGCTTGTTAAGTCGGGTAATAATTTCGATTTAATTATATTTCCATTAAAATAAAAAATAAAAATGACTGTCTGCACAGACAACACCTAAACCATCCAAGCATGGTGATGGAGCCATGCTTCCAAACTCACTTCGTGAGTTGATCATTGGCTCTGCTGGATCCAGTAAAAATCAACTGTTGTTAAGTATGGTTTTACAATGGTTAACATGGGGTCGGTTGTGACTGATTGCGTCATCGGCTGCTGACCAACAGTGTTATGATGTTTTAAAAGACTTTCAAAAAGCTTTAATTGACAAAAGACAGCTAAAGAAACTTTATCAATGCCAAGATGACTTTGTCGTCCACCATCAATTTATTTTCCATCATCGATGAAGTACCTACCATCGACGATTTGGATGAAAACAAAAGAAAGCTTGTAGTATACGAAGATGTGATGTATGAGAACCAAGTCCATTCCGCGCAAATAATCTCACGAGGCCTGCACGAAACATTTAAGTAATCTATTTAACTCAACGATACACACATATACCCAAATTGATTCGTGACAACTGTAACATGCTCATATTTTATGGCAGTGACACACATGGTCTTGGAAATATTCATTGGACTTGGTGTGCCGCGGACCAATATCGTGGCATGTTTACGCGAAAAACCATGGATCCGTAGAGTTTTCTCACCATTTATTTGACCAGAACTTGCAGGGTAATATTGTGCGGGTCTGAACATGAACGTGTCTAGCACGTCAGTTTAACAATCAATAGAGTAATTCTTTGAAATGTCTGCCAGTAATGTCATCCAAGAGTACGGAAAGCGACGCCGTAGAGTCACGCAAAAACAACATGAATTGATTCAAAATGTGACAGAAGGCCACAGATTGGTGCAAGATATGCTAAGGTCGCGACAAACGGCAAGAGAAGACCTGAAGAAAGCCTTCTACACTAAGGCAGCAACGAAGGCAGCAGAGATGTGGTACCTGCACCACCATCCACACCGAAAGAAAATTCCAAATGGGCTAAAAAACAAGTAGAACGTGGCATGGGCAAGAAAAAGAAGAAGTGCATTGAGAAACGACAAACACTGAGAAAGGCGTTGTGGACTGTGTTACCCTAACGACCTCGCTGATGGTAAATACCAGTGGGATCAGTTCGTACGTACAACAACACGCCCGGTCTAATCAATGAAGCCGCATCGATATGTCAGCGGTTGCTCACCAATACTATTATGGACAGAGATACATACCGTGCAGTGATGTGTGAACTTTTTGAAGATATCCATGATGTATACGACGAACAAAGTTTGTACACTGATTATGAGTTATGAAACAATTGAGACGGTTGATTTATTTACTTGAAATCTATGCTGCGAAGCAATAGGTTGATGTAAATACAACCTAGTGTTAACTCGATTATTACAATTTCATAAACGAAACCAGAATCCAGCGTGACTTTTCTGTACCTGTTACCGCTGTTGAATCACGTACACTTAAGTTCGCAATGTTATCGATGCAAGTGTGTTACAGTTTTTCTAATGTCCTATCACAACCGAATAGCTCACTTGTGTTCTCAGCAGACACGGGCACCAACCGGAATCATATTAAAATTCCATTGGGTGCGTACGAGATACAATCGATTAATTAAGAAATTCAACGAAGAATCACATTGATGACCGGCAAAGACTCTAAAACGTCTATACGTGCATATGGGCGCAAACTCATATCTCAGACGTATGCGGTTGATATTAAACAATCGTCAATGAGATCAGGTTTAGGCTGACCTGACAACATTCCAGATGATAAACGATTTTTACGTGTGGGTTAGGATAACACGTCAGATATTGTCAGAAATACCTCAACGACTCATATCAATTTAACTTATGATGCTGTCAGTGGCAGTAATGAAAGCAGATTTGAAACGACAGGCGTAGTTGTTCTAGGTTAGGTACTGTTTTCGTTTTCTCCAGCGGTGGAACCAGGTGATTTGATATTGATTACACTCGCAGCACCTGTGTATTTTCCATGTCATAATAATCGGTTAACACATATTCGTGTTTCATTCTAGGATCAAGACGGGCCTGTCGTGGATATACACGATACAATATTAATGATACAACTATACATAAGAGATTGAACTGACATTTCAATACAATAATGACAGATGTGCATGTACGTGTGAAACCCATGTGCTCTGTTGACGCAAGAAAACCCGTTTGCGTGACATATTATGGAACTGGCCTCAGTGATGTTGTTAGTGGATTGTTCACAAGAGCACCGAAAGTGCCCAAGACTTTGACCTCGCGCGTTGCACCAATCGCTAAACATTCTGCAACACGATTCGTTGTTAGCATCAAAAGCGTTGCTGTGAACCGGATGAAACAACTGGGTCGAAGGCGGCACAATAAGTTCGACTACGACAATTAGTTACACGAGCACCAAGAAAACAACAGTTACGCTACCATCTACAGAAACAATGCCGGCTACGATTAGTAAAGTCATTAATGAAGCCGTTCAAAAATGATTGTCAGATTCAGTGATAGCAAATCTGCCAGAGGGGAGTGGGTTTGGAGAGCAAGTGGTATTAAACAAAGTCAATTATTTGGAAGTGGAAAATAAAGTCTCACCATGGTTCAATTCAGAGATGTATCTGATTCAGAATATGACATATGTGCCTGTGTTGGTGGATCGAAGCAAAATAGATTATTAGTAGTACTCATACTCGGCCATGGATCCCAATTGATTACAAATAGAATTACAAGCGCATGATACATCTATGGTTTTTCCTTCCATGATTTTGTATTCTTGGAAGTTGCGGAAAATATTTTGCAGAATGATGCTGGCGGTACCGATTATCCAGCTAATACCACAGTTGGATTTATTAACAATGGCATCATGGCGTCATTTATTAGTGCATGTTGTTCCATCGATGGAAAGGAAATCCAATATATTCTAGACAACGTCGATGTGGTCACAATAATTATTGGATTTGCCAGATAAAGTGAAGATTACGCGAGAACAACTGGTCCAACTATGATGTTTATCAAAGATATATCTGATAATGCGGATTCTGAACAGTATAAACTTAGGCAACCTAGATTGGTTGTAGGCAATGCTGATTTACAAGCTGTAGTTGTAGGCATTAACGGCACTTTTAATGGTGGAAATGCTCAGTGCAAAGTAAAACTTCGTGCAGCATCATTAGGATTTTCGTATGCAATACCCCACAGTCACATATTGGGTTTTTGTAGACATGTTGGCGAAGTTAATTTTGGAGTTATACAGTTACATTGACCCATAATGGCAACTTCAACGATGCAATCTGGCGTGACGCAGCTGCTGCTGACGGTAGAGTTGTATTAGAAACATTAAAATTGTGGATGCCTGTGCAAATCCTTCACTGAGTACAGAATCACGTTTGTTATCGTTTATGCAATTTTCAACAACGTTGCTTCTCTCACATATATCAGAGGCACACCTACCAAATGCTATTGCGGGACAACTTACTTGGCAAGTAAGCACTCGAGATGGTCTTCCTGCACTAAAACACGTGTTTGAAGCGTTTCAACTTACAAATCGAGTCAGTGGACAGACACATAACAAAATTATATTTGATGGCTTACGATCATCAAGAACCTTCTGAAAAGATTCGGATTAACTTTGAAACCTATCATACCGCACGTATATACTCACTATTTGTGGTCATATATGGACCGGCATCAAGACACCGACACTGGTTTGCAGATTTCCCAATATGACTACATGACACTGTCCCAAATTTATTACTTTTCATTGGAACATCTGGTGTTTTTCAGGCAATCCGTTGTCGACATGTACTTTAAAGCACGGGTAGGTGCGACTGGTGCTAATTACAGATGTTATGCTGTGATATTTTCTGACAAGACTCTGTTGTTGGAGGGTGCTGTTAGTCGAATGAAGCTCATCGATGCACCATTGGAAAATTCATAGAATTCATAATTAAACATGTTAAATATTTAATAATGCTGTCCAATTACGAGGTGAATGTTGGCCTTAGTGAGAGTCTGCTGCCACAAATAAGAAACTCAATCAAAAGCAATTGTGTGGTCACGCTGCAACTTTCACCATACAAAATAAACTGAAAATATCCCCGTGTGATTGACCCAAACACACATCGGTCAGCTTAATGCAGTTAAACATTGTAACTTCTCAATGACATTAAAATTATCCAAGTCAGAGGTGACACAAATGCAAAAGACCTGTGGAATACTTTCATTCCTTGCATCCATCCGTGCATTATTAGCGGCAGCGGCTCCAGCCGTTGCAAAAGATGCGGCGCTAGGGGATGTCGAAACTGCATTAGGAATGGCACTTAAAAATGCGGTTGGCGGTCGCCTTGTTGGACTTATAAAAATGGGAAAACCTTCGATTACCAGGAACGAGTCGTCGAAAACCACCGGGCAGAAGTTTTCGATTACTAGGTTGCAAAAGATCACGCCGTTGACCAATCTTGATTTACTCGCGATGACAGAATCAAACAAACATTTTTTTGCGGTGTCTTTATGCAAAATGAATTTGAAAATGGCATTGTCAACCTGTATTTGACATCAGGACCTGACACTAATTCGATCGTATAAAGAACCTAATTGAAGTCACAGACAACGAGGGAATCAGAAACAGTGTTGTGTCGTTTGCGTTTATCTAAGACTTTGACAATTTTGCAACAAGACAATACATAATTAATCAAATGGTCAGCGTGCCAACACCACCACGCGTAGTAACTTTCTAGACTGAAATTCTAGTAATATTAGTCAAAGCAGGAGACGTAAACAATAACATTCCTAAGGTTAGCAAATGGACAACTTATTTTCAGCTCTCTTGATAAAAATGGCTTTGATAGTCCTAAATGTCACATCTTAAGTTCGCTATTTTGGATCATAATTGTTTATCACAACAATAAGTAAAGGTACGTGAGGTCGAATGGAATGTTAACAAATAATAAGTGGCATCATGGTCTTGATAATGTACCATTAATATCAGGTACACACAAGCTTGATAGTGAAATTGTAAATTCTTGCACACTTGTATTATCAACATCTTTAGTAACAGAGATGAGATACATTTCGAAGGATTCAACGTTTATCGTGACGGATGGTTAACCGTCCTGGGTGTTTGTGTTTAACACTAGATTTTTTCGTTATAAAAAGTAATAGAATCTGATCGCGGTATTGTGGTTGCGGAATCTACTGACGAGTGTTGGATCAACTGGTAGCGGATATTAGCATCGATACCAATTTTGCTCCACTCGTCGAGCAATATCTTCTTCAAAGTAGTGTAATCAAACCCTCATATGAACTGTCGTAGAACTGACTGGTAAAAACCACGCTGCTGCGCCACAACCGAACTCGAGGCCACCTTGGAATCATCGCTCGTGCACGTGAAAATGCCAATGCTTTAACTGCAGCACCAGATGCAAAAGTATGCCGGGATTGTTTCTGCAACGGAAAAGTGGTATTCACCGATGTATCCATCCATGTTATATTTACTATCGAATATTTTAAACCAACATTGACTCAGTCGACAAAAGAAAGATCTAGATTGTTATTCAACAAGGCCGAACATGTTCGGATAACCGCCATTGGGCAAAGACGATCATTAGATTCAAAAAGTATAGGCGTAATCGATGTGTTTTTCAATGAAAAGAGTGCCAAACTATCAGAATGCACAATCGCCTGAGATTGAAGTATTCCCGAGGCAGAGGTTTTCTATAATTGTACGACAATTTTAACAGTAAAAAAATAATTGATTAGAAGTGCAAGTACATATTGCGCCTGCGTCTGATAATAAGACCGGAAAAGATCTACCTGTCATACAATTAAAATATGCAGTTGTATTATCAATAGAAGACTTATAACAGAACTTACCAAAGTGATAGAATAATCGAAATGGAATAACAGTTGCCAGACAAAATTACCAAATGAACCGCGCTAATCATGAAAAACAAACGCACGTGATCGTGGACGTTATTTTTGGTCTTCTTTCGGCAACGATTATTGGTCTTAGTGTAAGTGGAATTTCGGCAACAGTAACCATTGTACGTGCACCAATCCTAATTATCGTTGGTACTATGCCAATATTAACCGGTGTCTCTGGTAATGTCAGCAAATTAATCTCGATGCGAGCGCATTCATGAGTACCTGACTTCTGAATTGCTAGCAGCCATACAGATTAGTCTCAATACGATCGGTAAACAGGATTCAGTTGCAATCGAGGACAAAATAAACGGTGGGGATGAGTTTGAGATAGTGCCCGCAGGAATGGAAATTCACAATTTGCAAATAACAAACAGCGCCGATTTACCAAAGGTAAAAGTCGTGTAATGTTTAAACAGCCATGGAAAATAAGAAATCTTGGTTTGTCTATCAAAACACTAGCTGCTGCTACTGCTACAGTAAATTCATTGTGTGGCTGCATTGTGTCGATTGGTATCGTATTTAACCACTTTTATAACAAGCACAGCAACACCGAGTAAACCCAAGAAGTTGTAAATTACTGTTTTGTCCTTTTTCGGGCTGTTTGGGGCATTGACGTCCAACGTATTCTCTACCTCCATGACTGGTCGCGTGTGTGGATTATTATATTGCTAAACATGCATGGGTCAAAATCGCCTAAGTAAGTCATGGGGGGTAGAGGCTATTACGGGGTGTCAGATACGCCAAAGGGCCAAAAAGGCAAATGTCATAGTTTCTAATACTACCAGGATCAAATCCAGATTTATATTTATTTATCAAGTCATATTAGTGCAAACATTATATAGATACCGACATTGTTTCACGGTATCGACACGTTACCCGTGTGAACAGTTTAACTTTAATCTGAAACACGCGACAATAAAATCGTACTCAAAGAGGGCTTCACTGTCACACTGTTTAAATTCCGTTCAAGTAGAGGCTGAGATGATTTTAGGTACAAAGACGCATACCAGATGAATTTTTGCTGAGGGGTGTTATCATTAAAAGTAATGTATCAGATATTTGAAAACAAGATTCATTTACAAGAAACGTGACGGACCTATATCCGCATAGACAGACACTGAGATGACACGAGCATACACACTTTTCCAAAGCTCTTGTTGAAAAATAAGTACATTACTTTCTATTGAAGGGTATTTATAATCCATACATTTTACAGATGTAGATATCAGGAGTGGATTACTTTGTTCTACTAACCTCATGGTATGGGTTCAAACCTCCAAGGTCATATAAACTCTCCCCGCCAAATGTTTTCTTTCCCTGGCTCCAGTTGTTAATGGTATTGTCGATTCCTTCATATATATAACAACGAAATACATATCAAAACTGCTTAGTGTTACATGGAATGGAACTTACACAGGTATGATACAATTTTGTAACATATGATTATCTACTCCTTTTCTCTTGCAATCACTTCATTAATATAATAGCAACACCTGAACTTATTTGTCAAAATGTTCATGACCTTTAATGGCATTTACCTTTGAGCAAGTTAAACTTTTCATACAAAAAATTAGTAGGATAACAAAATATTACTTATTATCAAAAAACGTTGATTCAGTTCTTATTACAGTCGCTTGAAAACATTAAAATGTGGAAGTATGCAAATCATAACCACCAGATGGTGAATAATAGGTCAATGTAACAACTAGAGGGTAGAGAGTAGGCAAATATTAACTACTAGAGAGTGGAGAATAGATCAAGGCTAAATGCTTTTGAACAAATACACTCTGTATTTAATTCCATATCACCAGTCTCCGAATAAGTAATTTTCTATTAGGACCTAGTGCTCGAAGCCACTGCTAAATAGCTATAAAGTAATTAGATCAAAAACTTTTTTGATGCCAAGACTCCTGACACAAACTTAATTGAGCATCTGAGCCTTTCTCAACAATATCCAATTCTCAGTGATTCGGTTATGTTTAAGACAGCAAACTATTTAATAATCTTTGCAGACCCTGTTCCATTGTAAATAAGTTGCATGATTGACAGTAGTTCTAAAGGGAAATTGAATCAGAATAAGTAGTCAGGGCGTATTTGTTTCCTCGGTCTTAACGTCATTTAGGTATTGTCAGGAGATTATGAAAAATCCTCACAAAGAGATCCAACTTCTGACATCTAATTGTTTCATGTTATTTTGTTAATTGGTTTAATTTAAAATATTAGTTCAATGTGATTTTCATTGTGAGAATGTTTCAGAACGTTTCACACGTGCAACCCAAATTGACATTTACATATAATTCAGGATTATATTATAATGTTATATATAGTGTTTCATTAGTCCACAGCCATCACAGAGAAGTAATGTCATTGAAAAGTATCTTTTTAAAACATGACGTAATGCTATTCACACTTATTATATTTCTTTGATTGGTATATAAGTTACATATCAGTTTACGTTTGTGTACATACTATTGGGATCACCGGAATATACTGAACCATCGGCGAAGGGTATATAGACGTAGGAGGCCACCCAGATTATGCTTGTGGTGTTAACCTGCTATAAACCAGATTGGATGGAAATATTGAATTATTAAGGTTGATTTCGGCGACCCACTTAAACAGCATGGCGACCTAGTTTTGGAACGTGACTCATGGGTTACGAACCACCGGTATATAGGTTTCTAGACTGCAATAATGTTCCTTACATCCAGTAAACTAATATGCAATGAAACATTGAGTCATATATGTTTCTGGCACTACTTTAAGTCTTTTAAGTTACCTTGTTAGTTTGCGTGACCAATCTTTTTGCCACTTTTAGCAATGAAACTATTGTAAACTGGGCGCCATTATAACAGTGGCCTACAGTTGCCTTTATTAAGTCATACAACAGTTCCTGCCAAACAATTGACGAATTAGAATTGTTGAATTGAAATTGCCATCACATTTAGAGTCGTTTAACTCACACATCAATCTATTTCTATATATCAGAAAATAATTTGATATATTAGCATAATTAGATGTTTTCATTTTAATTTTGGAAGTGGAGGTTATCCGCCATTTTGTTTTACCCAAGTGCATTTTACTATTCGTCAAGTGACTTACTCCTGAAAAGTTGTTTTGCTTACACAGCATGCTTATAACTTAATTAGCATTTTGCTTACAAAATCGACCAAAGTCTACATAGTCACTGTAACTTGAACTGTGAGCAAAATAGATTGCATACTGTTCAAGCACTACTACAGTATGCATCTATTTAACTATCTGGCTATGTACCAGTTCACATTCTCTAGCCTGGCCAATGTAGTGCCATGTAAAACGATGGGAATACATCAAGAGTACTTTCCGATCGCAGAAATAGAGCATCATGGATATGTTGACCATATATTATATGTTTGCCAAATACAAAAAGTCGTGAAAGTGGCTGTCATTTTCATAGTTGTGTGAGAATTAAAAAGCAGAATACATTTTATAGGTCTGACATTTTCGTTGACATGCAGCGATTTATTCTAAAAAACAAAAAGAGAGTAACCAGAAAGAATAGAAGTGAGAGTCAATGTGTAGACTAGGAAGGAAGCCATATATAGTGTATATATATGTATATAGTATATATATAAGTATATATGAGAGTATATATATATGCTATAAGTATGTTGTTGTTGTTATAAAGAATGAGAGATTCTACCGTCTGCATGATTCTATGCCCTCTACTTTTATGCCAGCATGTATTCCATCAAGAGAGTCTGTCTTCAATTACACTACATTCACCTTTTTCTTCCTCTCTTTTTGCTCTGTTGGAAGCGTTGAATGCGAATTTGTTGAGGTCCAAACATAAAGAGGTAGAAGCCAAGTCATCATCGCCAAGCGTACCAGTTGTTGAGATGTCCCTGGATCTGAAATATTCTCACACTTTCAATTCGAAAGAAATGGTAGCACATCCTTATCTGAGTTGTCATTAGCCTCTAGCCCATTTCATGTCGTCACCTCCCTTGCATCACTTATTCGTTTGATGCAAGATGCAATGCACTGCCTGATAAATCATGGACGCACAGTGATCGCACACGATATGAGAGTTCATTATTGTGAGGAAGGGATTGTCTTCGGGATGGATGCAGGAATGTTGCTCTATTCAACGGCAAATATTTTTATTTATGTGTAAGTTAAATGTTGCTATAATAGATATTGCGTGGCTTAGTGGCATAATGCTGGACTCGCATTCTCAAGGCAGCGGTTTCAAATCCTACGCTGATCAGTACAGGTAGGCTGTTGAGGCGTGTCCCTAGGTAAGATAGATACCTAGGTAAAGAAAGACTTACTGGTATGACGATGTGAGTTTATAAACCAACCAACTAAAACAAAACAACCAACCAGCTGTGTATATGGCCGTCTCATATGTATAATATTCCATTT
>JAECUM010052341.1:0-13903 GCA_016617855.1 Megalonaias nervosa
AGTGCATATAACACCGACTCATTTGCATCATGTTCTGGTGATGTGTGTTTAGTCGCGGCGAAATATGGACTGGTGTGTGCAGGCAAGGCAATGCGTGCCGTTTACCCCGGACCTGGGTTCGAATCACCGTAGAGTACGAATTAAAAATTATCTAACCTGTATGATATATATATATATATATATATATATATATATATATATATATATATATATATATATATATATATATACAATAAACTGACAACGAACAGTGCAAAACTAGTATCTAACTAGCCTGAGCGCTTTCGACTCTTAATGAGTCTTTTTCAAAGACGGATGTATCCGAAACAAGTTGATATAAACTAGCTGAAACATAATACATTTGGAGGTTTAATTCCTGTAGAAACAGCCATGTAAAGTTTTTCAAACACTACGGTTTTTCTGTTTTATTTGTTTGTCTTGTCTATTTTTTTGTATATGCCTTTGAAAAAGACTCATTAAGCGCTCAGGCTAGTTAGATACTAGTTTTGCACTCTCTTTGTCAGTTTATTATATTTATCTTAATCAATCCCTGACATAGGTGATCCCTTGCGGGATCTAGTGAACTTGAAAGGACTGTTATTCGCCAAATGATATTTTGTATTCTTTATATATATATATATATATATATATATATATATATATATATATATATATATATATATATATATATATATATACCAAAGCCTTTGTAAAGAGCATTTGACTTAGCTAAAATCTAATTTATTGTCACACATAAAACTAGAAGTCATTAGAAGGGACTCTGTAAGTATTCATGATTCCTTCTTAATGTGATTGAACAATATTTGTACACAATATTTAGAAGATCATTTTTCAAGCTACAGGAGTTAATGAATCTTGTAAAATATTATTTCAGTTCTCATATCATTTGAGGAGTTCATACATATTACACAAGATGATCTCATTTCTCATATTATTTGAGGAGTTCATACATACTAAACAAGATGATCTCAGTTCTCATATCATTTTAGGAGCTCATACATATTACACAAGATGATCTCAATTCTCATATCATTTGAGGAGTTCATACATATTACACAAGAAGATCTCAGTTCTCATATCATTTTTGGAGTTCATGATCATTTGTTCCTTAAAACAGGACGTTCACAGCAACTCTTATACACATAAACACTCACAGACACGCGCAAACAACTGTCAATTAAATTATACGTAAGAATCTATAATCCGTGAGATTATATGTAGATAACGACAGCGTTTTCCATTAAGAAATACTTTTCAAAGATGTATATATTCTAATAGGTATGAGCATAAGATGAAAACTTGTCTTTGATGAACCTGAAGAAAAAATTATCATACACAGTAACTTACCGTCGTCTGTAGCTAAATTATCATACACAGTAACTTACTGTAGTCTGTAGCTAAATTATCATACACACTAACTTACCGTCGTCTGTAGCTAAATTATTATACACACTAACTTACCGTCGTCTGTAGCTAAATTATCATACACACTAACTTACCGTAATCTGTAGCTAAATTATCATACACACTAACTTACCGTCGTCTGTAGCTAAATTATCATACACACTAACTTACCGTCGTCTGTAGCTAAATTATCATACACACTAACTTACCGTCATCTGTAGCTAAATTATCATACACACTAACTTACCGTCGTCTGTAGCTAAATTTTCTTTTATTGGTGCGACATTTAGCAACACTGAGGAAGACATTTAGAAAATGTACATTAATTTACTTGTTTATTGATTTAAAACACAGAAGGAAAACAAGTATTCAATAAATTGGGACCAAAGTTTCGATCAGACGTGCTATCTTTTACGTCAGTGAAGGCAGAACATTTAAAAAACATAAATCAAAGCTTCTTTTCTTTTGTACAGGTATTATAATCTAATTTTCCAAACGTTTCAGTTTTTTACTTTTTCAAAATGGCATTATGTGCAAGTCAAAAGTCAAGATTAAGACACTTTGGAACCTATGTTGGAAAGTGAACAAATCTCCAGGCTTTGGTAAAATTGATATTTCTCAAAAACGTCAAAAACACACTTTCAGAAAGATCCAGCAAATGGGTTCTGCACATATTGACTATATTGAGAGGGGTAAAAATATTTTGTTGAACACATATGAAATCTTTATTTACGACCATTCATATTCGCATACACATTATTATAAGCATTGTTGAATATAGGGTGTTAAAATATGGTAACATTTTGTAACCTTTCAGACGGAAAATTGTATAATAGAATTCCGTACATTTCTTGACAAGTTCCTTCTCGGCGATCCATCATTAGCGACCACTGCGTCAATGAATTCATAAAAGCATAACATCTTATCACTATAACAAATTTTGGGATTTAAGAGCAATGGCTTATCGCATACTGCCTGGCGATCAGACTGTTTTCAATTACTGACATAACATCTCCAATGCATCAAACATATGTGTGCAAAGCTTCGAAAGACACCGTGTTGAAGTCTTGTTAAAAAGCATGTAAGTCACTGGACTTGTAAGCTTTATGTTAAAACAAACTGTGGACAGAAAATAATTACATGTTGTTTTCCATTGCTATGAATGTTTATTTTGTATTGTATGTTTAATTCTTTGCTCATTTTTATACAGTGTAAGAGCCTACCTGACTAGCGACATTTATTATGTAAACAACATAATGCATGGCTAGGATTTGTCTGTCGTTGTAGGTTATGTATTAAGACAGTTATAAATTGTTAACATGTTTGTTCAGTCTGAGTTATAGACACATTCTTCACCCGGATACAAGGTTCCAGAAACAAATTTTTCGTTACGATGACAGAGTATTTTCAGAAAATGGTAGTTGCTACCTGGGTAAAATGGAGGGGTATATAATGTTTGCTTCAGGATTATTCATTCCTACCTTAACATCTGAAGCGAAATCAGACTTATTATTGTGTTCAGCATTTACTTGAGAGGATTTATGTATTTAAAGTATTCACTGGAATTATAAAGTGCTCATCATTAATTTCTGACCAAATCACTATCTTGGGTTTACTGTGAATTCAGTCCAGGACATTCGGATTATATCATTGCGATAAGTCAAGAATTTTGGCAAATGTGCATATTCGATGCTATTGGAACATCAGCACTTTCAATATTGGAATTTATTTGGAGCCTTCCGGAAAACACCCTAAAGAATGCTTATTATTTTTTATCAACGTGGCCGCCGAGAATATAAAGGGTGTTTTAGCTTATCCTTGTTATTTTAGTGCCACATAATCTTGTTAAAGTTTATAGCTGAGACTAACATAATAGTTGACTGGAAACTCCTCACCTATTCCTACAAATATCACATGTTCCCTGTAGAACTGAAATGTTGTTAGACAGGGACTATATTCGTGGGTACTGAACCAGAAGTAATAATTGTGACCTCCAAATAGGGTCTCCAGCTTCAAAGGTTAGTAGTTCTTGTCCTTTGTCAGTCTCCTCGGTCTCGGTAGTAAGTAGTTCTTTCATGTAGTCTACAATATCATAATACCTAGATGGAAGTTATTGTGACTGAAAAACACAGGAACTTTTGAAGCTTACCCAAACCGATTGCTGGGAATCTCATTTGCATACCAGCAAGGGAAGCGTGATATGTGACGACTATCTGGACTGCCCAGTCCTGCTGACAGACACTGTCCCCGTCTAAAATTTCAGCTGATTCTTTTCCAAATACTAAAAAAGAAATTGCAAGTACTGGCAAAGGGCAACCTGGTTCTCCACCTTAGAAAAAGCTACGTGCTCAAGTACTTCATTTACCACAGTAAACTGACTTTAATGCTTGACCTGTATAAGAAAGTATTATCTACTACCATCAAAAAGGAACTATCTTTGATTTAACTGAATAGTTTCGTATTTTCACATTGCCACCTCCCCTCCCCTTCCCCATTTTTAAAGTAAAGCGCATGAGCCTTGTATTTATAAATTCACACTGACACTAAATCTGTAGTTTGGTTGACATTTACATTGAGTTAGGCTTGAAAGATGGAGGAGCTTGTTTAGCAATTGTCTTTGTTAGTTAGACTAACACAGTAGATCGAACGCGTAAATTGAGCTACAAATGAACAGTCAGTTTGGTTTACGTGTTTATGTGTGTCTGCTAAGGGTGTTGATGTTTCAAAATAGAAATACTTCAGGCGTAATGAGAAGCATACCAATTTTATTATATGATAGCAGACTTCGATCATACATACGGCCAGTGCTATTTGCTTCATCCACTTGTCAGAGCTAGAAAACATTCAACATTGCTCTTGACTATCGGAAATGAACACTATACAGGAAGGGTTGAGGATTACGGAAATGAGCATGGGGGCGCTCTACAGATATTATGAACTTCTGAGAGAGTGGTGGGTGTATGGAGACGTTGTTTACATTTGCAAAGAATGTTGGTATACCGCTATGTTACTTTCAGGTACTGTGGCTGAACGTTCTTTGGATATTGTACTTGTGGAAATTGAACATGATCTAATCACATAATCAACTAAAATGACTGCTTCCTTATGCTTAAACAATCAGCCAGAATTTGTCTAAAGTACACTATCTTTAGTAGTTATTAAAATAGGGAAAAGGAATTTTATTAGACTAGACAATACCAGCTTCTGAAAGTGTAATGAATGAATTATCAAATGTTAAAAGAAGGTTATCGGCTCCTATTTTTTCAGTTTATCTCTGAAGTCCAGGAAGCGAAAATGACTAGGCAGACCTAGCAGTTTTTAAAGAGTTGCACATCTGAAAGCCACGCTGTATACTCTATAACCCATGTTACACCCATGAATCATACACTGAAATAATGAGAATTAGAGGTTCTTTGAACAATACCTAATATATACAAGGTCTTACTTTAAATAGCCAATATAACCAGTGAGGAAAGCCGGGGGAAATCTTTTTTTTTTTTTTTCTAAATTTTAACCCTATGCAAAATACGAAACTGTAGAGCGCCACCTTAAAAAAAAAAAAACATGATTTTTTGCCAATTATTGTTCTTATTTTCGTATAATTATGAATGAAGTTATGAATCAGATGGTACATTAACATTGATTTTCTGCATGAACATAAGCTAATTATGCTTACTGATTTATTTTATGCATGAAAATATGCTAATAATGCTTATTGTGCTATTGATTACACAATATGCCTTGTGGCAGTATTGCGTGTGTAATGACCTTAATCATGGGGAAATTAGCAGTCTTAGAAAACAGTAGTGAAGTCAAGTTAAATTTAAAACTGTTGCATCAAGTAAAACAAATATATAGTGAAAATGTTTCTTTTCATTAATTTGTATTGAAATTAAGAAATAAATTATGACAAAGCAAATTCGCTTTCTTCCATATTAAACAATAGGCAAATATTTTAACCTTGACCTTTGATTTCCATGAACCTCACCAGTTCCATACCTTTTCAAACTGTAAAATTTATCGGTGACATCTGAGGAACAATTATGGCAAGTTTCCTGTCTTTCAGCATAAGATTGGTTGCAATGTTGACAAAATGTGATGTGCATTTTTAAAATAGCCTTACTTTTCATCATAAGGGTGTAGGGCTGGGCGTCTGTGGGACTCTGACACTAATAATTACTGATTTATGGGAGGAAATACAGGAGAATTATTCAGAAGGACTAATTTGATGCTTGCGACTTAAATGTTTCAGACATCCAGTCCAAATTAAATCATACAAAAATAATATCTTTGTGTTCTTTATGTGGGCGCTCCACAAATATTATGAAGTTCTGAGGTAACCCGTGGAAATTATTTTCCTTCAAAATTCTGACTCTATGCAAAATATGAGCGCCACCTATACAGTAAGGTTTGAGGATCCCGGAAATGAACACTATACAGGAACGGTTGAGGATATCGGAAATGAACATTATACAGGAAGGGTTGAGGACAGTGCTCGCTCTGGGTAAAAGCTGTCAACTATACACGGAACCAGCCCCAATCAAAATCTTACAAGAAAATCATTGGCAAGTTTTTATTTGTAACTTTTATTTGTTTAGAAATCTGTCATCATCCACTGAACATTCACCAAAAAATACTGTCCAGTTAAGTCTTAGGTTTATTTTTAATGTGGATTAGTTTCAAAAAGCGGCGACGCTGGGGTTCGAGGAGTCGGAAGCAATGTTCTTTAGTGGCACCCTATTTTACCACAGAGAAGAGTTTTTATGTCAGTTCCAGACCTTCATCTTCCCCCACCCATTCGATCATCTAAATCTAAGTTTTGTGCAGAAATGCCCTCATTCCAGTAAGATGAAGTGAATTGCGACGAAAATTAAAACTGCAGCAAAATAGCTCCCGACGGCGCCTGACGTCTCTCTGCACCATAGGGGAAATTCTACCACCCAGCCACCCACCACCCACCCCACCCTTAGCCACTAATCCCGCGACGTGATTCTTTATTTCTAACCTATTTTCTTTCTTTTACTCTTCCTTTTTACGAGCACCAAAAATCGTAACGACTTTGACAGATCATATATTACTCAATTCTACTATATTCATGGAATTTCTATTCGTGCGGATTTATTGTCTCCAATCGTTATTTAGCAGGCTACGATATCACTGGGTCGATGCAAGTTCCTATTCCAAGGGAGATAACTCAAACTATTGTATTACTACTACTTAGCATGGGTATTGCATCTTTGTTGTTCAGCCAATGTATAGTGTAATTGGCCCAGCTCGTCGGTTAATGTAACTTTTACTGGACAAATACAAAATTCTCCTGTATTAAGGTGATTTCGGCAATCGAAAACATATGTATGTCACTTTTAGAGCAAAATATTATTATTGTTCTGAAAAGTTAGGCTGATCGTGACAATGATTTGTCAGCCATTGCAACCGAGACAGTGTGTTTTGTCAGCCATTGAACGATCGTGACAGTATGATTTGTCAGCCATAGTACCATGGGCGCCCGCAGGATTTTTTTACGGGAGGGTCAGGATCTTTTGCAGGGGGGGGTCAGTCAGTCACGGCCGGGAGAGTTAGTATAGAAAGCAGTCTGAAACTATAGCTAATCTTTACTAAGCGTTTTGAAGAGAATCTTGCAACATATTTTCAGCTTCATTTGCATGATTAAACTTGTCGGAATATATATATATATATATATATATATATATATATATATATATATATATATATATATATATATATATATATATATATATATATATATATATATATATATATATATATATTTGCAGTATGATTTCCAGGGGGTCACGTGCCCCCCCCCCCCGACCTATGCTTTGGGCGCCCATGCATAGCACGATCTTGATAGTGTGATTTGTCAGCCATAGCATGATCGCGAGAGTGTGATTTGTCAGACATAGCATGATAGTGACAGTGTGATTTGTCAGCCATAGCATTATCAAGAAAATGTGAAGCGTTATCTATAGAATGATTCACAATTCCTACAGGAATGTTTTTATAAACAAATATTTTAATTAAATATGTTGATTTTGGTATGTACTTACTTTGCAGCACAGAAACGAAATAAATTCAAAGCTGCATGTATTTAAATAGTCAAAACCATGAAATGAAATTATATTAATACATCAAGAAACTCGTGCAAATTAAGTGGATTTATCTTTTCTCAGTTTAAATTTTTACAACAAAATCACAACTATCACTATCTCCGAAAAACTACCATATCTTTTGACACAACAATTCTAAAACACATTTCAAATCTGAATAAACTAAGAAAATAATATCTAACCGGAAAAATTGAAGAAGAATGATTGTTGTTTACTTTATATGAAAGTTTTATTGAGTAATAAGCAAAAGCAAGTTAAAACAACAAAAGTTACATTGATAACTTCCTCACCAACGAGTTAACATATCTGTCATCGATGAGAGGAAAATTAAGTGCAGAAGTTTCAGTGCCATCTTACGGGGCAAGTATGAGGCAAATATTTGAAAAAATGTAGTGAAAATCCGGTAATGGAAACAAATTTAATACCGTTGATCTAATATTTAGATCACAGCTCCATACCCGTTCCTTAGAAATTTACTAGTTTGTTTTCAATTAGGGGAGGTAATCCCGCTGTATTAAAAAATTATGAGTTACCTTTTCCTTAACCAGTCAGTGTCATTGAGATTACTGCACCATTTCTCAGTTATTTTATATTCATTGAAGATGGGACCGCTCAGGTGGCCTATGTAGTTAGAGCGTCCGCCTCAGATGCGGGTGGTCGCGGGATCAAACCTTGGCTTAGTCATACCAATGACTTATAAAAAATGGTACTAATTGTTAAAGCTACGTTCAAAATCACACACACACACACACACACACACACACACACACACACACACACATTCAAGATGACTACTAACACCGGACAGGCAATTAAATATTGCGAAACAAGAGATTATTCCGACGAGAACGAATTTCTGCATATTAACTCACTAATGATTTCTGTGTTGGAAATTAAATATTGTCACAGAATTCCTCACTCTGCAACGATAAACTCGCTCTCTCTCTCTCTCTCCATCCCAATCCATTTGCAGCCCCTTTAGAGACAACCAGGTGTGAGAATAAATTCATCTGTTATATCTCATTCTCTCCACCATCTCTCTATTAATTATATTTCTTTTAACTTCTAAAAATAACACATTTAGTTATTCATAATAACATTGCAATTATTATTACACCAGACTACAATTTAAAAATTACTTTCTGAACAAAATAAACTTCGGCCTAATCGATGCAAGGTTCTGTCGTATATATTTTATATTTGAAACAACATCTCAATATTTACTCTCATGACATCATTCATCATCACAGTAGGTATAGTATTCCTACAGTGTGTGCAGTTTTAGAATTTTTTTATATTACCACACTTTAAAATATCACTTTATATGATTCTGATTAGTCCAAATAAGCCAATGAAATTATTGTGCAGTATTCTCTTTACTGATCGGCTGCGATCGTGGAAACACCTTTTTAACCCCGCCTTCTGGAATCTTTTGTTTTCAATGAACATTTTGGCCGCCATTTTTCGAAACGGGAAAGGGAATTGGGGGAAAATGGTCTCGTCTGTTTCAATGTGGCTAATATACCCCCACAGGGGTTTGTAATGTCATGTACAACATATTATAACATGAAAAATGGCTAAAAGCACAAGACAAAAACAATAACAGCAACAAGTAAAACTACTGGTATTGCTTGTGTGGGGTGTGGGTTGAGGGAGGCGGTATATCTGTAGCATGGAATCTACCCTATATACAAGTGTGGTTAAAATGATAACTTACAGAAGTAAATAAACACACCTCTGTTCATAGAAGAATGTGGAAATAAACCGGTCTCCAAACTGACACAGTTTATCCAACCACTGCATATTTACGCGGTAAATATGAGATGCAATTCCGAATCAAAATGAAATTTGTTTGCATATTCTGTAGTCTACTGTTCCAACTCAAATACTGCAAAGATTCGGTCACAAATACATTACAGTACGTATAGGAACTTCTGCATCCAGTAAACCTTCTTTCACATGAATATCGCAATATCAATGCAATGTTTAGTTGTGAAAGAGATGGTTTAAAGTTAAGTAAACATGGATCGTCAACTGTACGGGTAGTGCATCAAATAAAATGCGACATCACACACATTGGACATTCTGTCTTGAAAAATGATTTTGCCTGCGTAAAATGTTCTGTTTATTCGGAAGAACGCTTGTTCTTTGATTTATAGTTTGCAAGAAAAGTATAATCTATTTTTAAATGTCAATACTAGTTCAGCTTTGGTTGGGACTATTTTGTACACACAACAAATGAAGGGTGCAACATCTGTCAGAATGAACGAAATTATTTGTTCTTTCCATCTACATAATTTCCACACAAATAAAAACTACGTCGCCAAGGCTCGCAAAAGCTGGACATTATTCAACTCGTTTCATAAATTCAGTATTAAATCATCACCCATTTCAGATCCTCTGTGCATAATGCTGTCAATATTTGTCTCATAATATCATTCAGTATAATTCTATCTATATTTAGTCCCATACTAAACCCTATCTTAAACAGCCATCTCTAGGTATTGGTAAAAGTGGTCTCCTTAAACAGGTGACTGCCTACCAAAGGTTTATTTATAAAATAATTTGGTGTAATAAACTTCATGAAAGTGGTTTTAAGGCATATTTCACTGTCTGAAACTTCTTTGCATTTTTTACTTTGTTACCCAGGCCAATTTAGAAAACAAATAGTGTGTATTCTAGAGGAAAGGCTTGCATGGTTTATTTGTTTTTCTAATTTATGTGGTTGACAGAAACTAATCGTACCGAAAGGCACACGCTACTGGTAACTCACTGTGTTTGATTCTCGCCTTCTATTTTCTATATACATGTGGCCATATCGGTGGACGTTTTAGCGTGATTCTTTGACGGGTTTTTGTTCAATGTGAATGGCTACTAGGGGTCAGTGCTAAGGGATTAAGTGCAATAAATTTATTGATTATGCATCATATGAAAATTGATTTACTTAAACCGATTACCTTTAGAACGTGATGGGGAAAAAACTCAGTGTCTTTCAATTCCATGAGATGAATATCCGTCTGCAACTGCACGTGATATTCTCTTGATAAAATTATCTAGCTCTCCTAAAAGCGTTGATTGAAGAATGATCAGTTAAGAGTACTTATTGTCTGACGTAGCTAATTGAACAATATTTAAAGAATAATACTTACAGAAAACAAACTAAAATCCATTTCATGAGAACAAACAAGACTTTCATTGTATATTCAAAATCTCTTCTTGTTAGATTCTTCGATGAAATGCTTGACTTAACTTACACTATTTTGTCATATAGTTACATCAATTTGCCATCCGCTGTTGTCCCCCAAGTTGAAAATTATGACGCTATTTCACTACTTCTGTACATTTTCTAATCGGTGACTCATTTGGTACTCAAAGATTTCGTTTTATATCACAAGCGAGTTCTAAATTTTAAAGTTTCCTTTCTTGATTTTTTTTTTTTTTTTTTTTTTTTTTTTTTTTTTTGCTTATGGAATCCATATGGAAATGCGAGCTAGTTTCGATGAAAATGAAAGATAATTTGTTTTTAATAAATAACGTGTCAGCCAAGATTTCTCGATACTTGTTACAAGAAGTTACCTTCAGCTTGCTTTATTGATTTATGGTTTTAATAGGAACTGAATGTGAAAGTCATTTCTTTAGTAGCAAAAATATTTAGTCCAGAGATATATGAAATATTTTGTTATTTCATTTTCAAAGGCAAATAATAATCTGTAAATAATTTTAGTGTCATCATATTCTTGCTAATCAGCAAATATGCCATTTTCTGTTCATAAACGGTTAGCAGACTTGGCTGCATCTACATCACTTCTCACTACTCTTTGAAATATTTGAGCGAATTAAGGTGATTTACGCAATGACATTACGCGAGCGATAAAAGACAGTCAAGCGACTGCGCCCATCATTCCAGCCTGATCATCATGCCAGCCTTACCAATGTTGCCTAGTGTATCGGTCATCATACCAGCTTTTCCCAGTATTAGCTCGTGTACCCAGATATCATTCCAACCTTTCCAATATTAGCTAGTGTACCCGGTTATCATTCCAGCCTTTTCTCTATAGGCTAACGTATACGGGTGTCATTCCAGCCTTTTCAATATTGTCTCACCTACCCGGTCATCATACCAGACTCTCCAATATTGCTAAATGTACCCGGTCATCACTCCAGCCTTTCCAATATTGGCTAGTGCACCCGGTTATTATTCCAGCCTTGTCGGTATTGGTTAGTGTACCCGGATATCATTCCAACCTTTTCAATATTGGCTAGTGTACCCGGTTATCATTCCAGCCTTTTCAATATTTTCTCGCCTACCCGGTCACCAGATTCTCTAATATAGCTCAATGTACCCGGTCATCATTCCAGCCTTTCCAAAATTGCATGGTATACATGGTCACCATAGAAGGCTTTCAAAATATTACAGTTAAAGTAATGAATAAAACAATTTACTGGATGAAACAATAATATTATTAAAAATGGCCACCATAATAATAAAAATGTTATCCGTCTTCGGAACAGCAGACGGTGTTGATTTTCAACGAGCTAAAATATCTGATTACAATCATATACTAGCACAGCATTACAACCATTTAGATGAGCCTTCCATAGATGAACAAACGCCTCCTTCTACAAACAACTAAACTGAATGGTCATTTTTCATGGGTCAGTCCTTTCCTATGGAATCCTGTTATTGCTAGTCGTGCGATGGAGTGAGTGGCCCTGACATGATTCCATAATTTCATAACAATATTCGTTTAGTTTAGGTTAGCTAGCCCAATATTATCCTGATGAGAACCATTCTACTAGACGACAGGAAATTTAAATTGATCCTGTGTATGTGTATCGGCATTCTGTCTCCTCTTTTGGTGGGTATGAACTAAAAATATTGTTTGCAAATACCATTACATTCAAACTTTCCCAAAATTCCATTTGCAGGTTTGACTACATTGATTACATAGCACATAATACGTTTGCAGTAGCGGGAGTTCCAAAAACTATACAAATGACGATATCGATCAATGACTCTTTCATTTTATCCTATACTTCATTGTAGTAATGAGCTGAAGAAAAAAAATACTTTTAGTAAAATATTAAAGTCACCACTCTTCAGCCCTGTCAAACTATAAATGTCTACTTTAAGACATATTTGCATTTTATACCCTTTAACTCGTTAACTCAATGTTCTGGACATCATAGTTCTTACTCAACACAAATAAAAAATTCTGGACATCATGCTCGTCTCTCAACACAACCTTCTTGACATAATTGTCTCTCCCCGACACAATATTACGGACATTTTCTTCAACACAACGTTCTGGACGTCATAGTCCTTCCTCTACACAACGTTTTGGACGTCATAGTCCTCCTTCAACACAACGTTCTGGACGTCATAGTCCTTCCTCTACACAACGTTTTGGACGTCATAGTCCTCCTTCAACACAACGTTTTGGACATTAAAGTTTCTCGTCAACACGATGGTCTGGACATCATAGTCGTTCATCAACTCAACTTTCTGGACGTCATAGCCAATCCTCAGCACAACGTTCTGGACATCATAGTCCTTTTCTCAACACAACGATCTGTGCATCATAGTCATTCCTCAATACAACGTACTTGACATAATAGTCATTTTTCAATACAAGATACTGGACATCATTGTAATTTCTCTATACAACGTACTGGACATCATAGTCCATCCTCAGTACAACGTACTGGACACCATGATCCTAGTCCTATTCTATCTACTTAAATCGCCTGAAGCTATCTTTGCTAGAATATTAAATAGCTTCACATGCGCACGCGATGGTCATGCAAGATTCCACTGACACTCCCCACATGACGTCATATCTGGATTGAAATTCAACAAAATGACCATGAAATATGTGTCCTGTTTAGAGTTTGCAATTGGGCTCGTGTCTGCATCATTCATAACCTAAACGTTAATAGTGCGCTTGTGATTTTCGATCCGTCCGTTTGATGATCTAGTTGTCTGCTGTTTGTCCGTTTGTTCCTATCTTAATTAATCCAGAAATAACCCCGAATTTATTAGTAAAATTCTGGAAAGGTTCTTCTTCCAGGTTTTTCTATGTTCCTTACATTATTTATTGCCAAGTACAGTATCTTGTCCTGTAAGTGTAGGGTAATAAATGTGATTTGGTACAGTACCATGTCATTAAATTGTAGAGTAAGAGTTGTTATTTGGGACAGTAACTTGTCCTGTAAGTGTACAGTAATAAATATTATTTGGGGCAGTATCTTATCTTTGAAGTGTAGAGTAATAAATGTTATTTGGGATAGCACCGCGTCCTCCAAATTTAGAGTAATAAATGTTAACCGTTGCAGTTGCGTTGCGTGAC
>JAECUM010052342.1:0-12170 GCA_016617855.1 Megalonaias nervosa
CAGCCTGTGTAATATTTTATTTATTGATCTGTTCAGCATTTCTGATACTTTTTTATTCTGTTCTCTTCATCGTATGTTGATCGCGCTCTGTTGACATTTTATACCATTTGCTCACCTTGTAGTACTTGCACATGCTTTCAATGAGGGATAGTAACCAGTTATTTTCCCAATAGGCAGAGCCACAGAAAAACCCGATCCCGTTATTTAGTTACGACTTGGATTTAATCGTTCTTCAAAACAATCTATTTGTTAATCAGTTAGCGCTAAACGGCTGTCAAAACTACACTAATACATTTATCAATGAAAACAAACATTGTCCTATTTTATTTTTCTCTTAATCAAAAGATATAATATAGATAAGCACTTCTAAAATTGCTATTGTTTTCTTTATATTAATCAAATAATTAAAATGGTTTATCTTAATAATTTTGGACTCCATCTGTTCTAACTTGAGCGCCAGTCTTACATTATATCGACAACATCTTAGAATTTAGTACATGGAAGAAGGAACTTGAGCTTAGTATCAAATTAATAAATCCATTTTGAATAATAAGACAGTCTTTATAATAAAGATAATCTCACAGTCTCAACCCGAAATTACTTTCTGGCGGACAACACCAGTTACATGTTACGAATCTTTGGTCTTAAACTAAGTAAAAGAAAGAAAGCGAAATTAATAAGTTTTAATAAATTCAGCAAACATTTCTTTCCCTTGAAAACAAAGTAATTTAAAAAAAAAATAACAAAATTTTAAATTAAATCCCAAATAATCCTAAATGTTCTATCACAAGTCCAAAAGTATAGAATATTCTGAATTAATATGATCACGTGACAAATAAACAAATTAATCTACGTCCTGAACAGTGTGGAAGTGAATGTTGATGCTTTCACATTAGTTTATGTGATAATACAAGACTATGTACAGTACTAGTGTCGCCATTGGGATGAAAAAAGGTTTATATACATAGTAATGTAATCTCCTTTAAGTATATCAGTTTTAAACATGCAGTTGTAGAGCAGTGGATAAAGCAAGTAGTTTGTTGTGTAATGCGATCAAGGGGGTCATCTCAAAGTATTGCCAATTAAAGTTTTACATTGTAATCTCTCTCTCTCTCTCTCTCTCTCTCTCTCTCTCTCTCTCGTAAAATAAAATTATAAAAGGACGACCCATCTATTTGTTATGTATATTTAATCTGCATTGTTTGTTAGGTTGTTTTTTTATTTCATGATATGCTATTAATAATGAGACATTGTATGTTGGACTTGACCTTGTCCAAAATTAAGTTCTTTTTATACCTGACCTGAATTATTGATTTTGGTTTTGTAGTAGACGTGTTTTTCTCAGTCTGAGTCTTGAACTTTGGAAATTCCCTTTGAATTGCCTGGTCTGTCTATTGTTTACTGCACATTTTATATTATAATTTTAATAACAGACTTCTAATATAGCTAAGATTTGATTTGGTAAACATTATGAACCTTCCGGAAGATTATTTTCCATTAGGCAATGTTTTTGTTTTAGAAAATACTAATTGAATTGTGACCCGAGGTCAGGTAGAATATATATTCTTGCTACTGGAAAAATTAATTATTCGTGCTGTAAGTTCTTGAGGCAGAATCAAAAGTATTATGGTTGCGTCCAAAACATTTAATTGGGCTGGAATTTTATTTATTCAAACTATTTAATTAAAGTGATTCTTCTCTGGAAATACAAAGTGCCCTTAAAAAATAACATTCGTGAAAATAGAGACTTGAATTTGTACTGAAATTTAAAAAAAAGGATTTAACTCTTGGATTGAATTATTGTCATCCAAAAAAAGACTTGGTACACCAGCATTATACGGGCCACCACATGCGTATCAACGCCTTCAGCATTGAATTTAATTTGGATTTCCATGAATATTTATTCAGAATTTTAATTATTAGAACTTGTGTCTGTAATTATAGTATTATTTGGGATTTAATTCGCAATACCGTAAGTTCATTTTTATTTTTTCATTTTTTATTCAAGGAAAATAAATTATTTTTGAATGTTACAAAGCTTGATGGATCTAATTATTTTTTATTACTTATTTTAAGACCATAGAGTCGTAATACTGTTTATTTATATGGTACACAAAACATACTCATTCCCATTTCATCCACAAGCCAAGTTTTATGTAAATAATGGAAACTTTAAATGAGCTTTATACACAGTATAAGTATATATTACATATGTTACGAGTCTTTGCCACTGATATTGCAAATGAAAGGACACAAGGGGCGGTTAGAATTGAAGATATACATGACTGTCATGTATATAAAAAGATTTGGAACAAGAGTTTGGGGCCAGGTGTGATGGAGTAACCTCCTACATGAGCGTATGCCAGTTGTATTGTAGTAACAAAAAAAAGATCAAAGTGAACTCTCGACACGTATGGATGGGGTATCATGTCGTCCATGATCTGTCACGAGATCTCGTGGGAAATTGTATTACTTTGATAGGTACTTCTCCAGTATTACACTTCCCGAACACCTGCAACGAGATAACACTTACACCTGTGACACTATATGCGTCAGTCGCAAAGGTCTTCCTCCATTTCTTACGAAAATAAAGTCAGTAATAATGAGTCAGATAAAAAAACAGAGGGCAGTCCCATGTTAATATGACAGCTCATTTACTAGTATGGCAAGAGTTTCAAGATAGTCAAGGTGCAGCCATACTGGATGTCTGAGCAGCACCACTTTCACTAAGGACCAACTAGATACATAAGAAGTCAATTAGTCAAAACTCCACGTCAGTATGACTTCCCATTCAGAAGAAGTGATAACAAGATTTTCAAGATGACTACCATTGTGGCCTTATTGGATATCAGGTCGGCACCATTTTCATTTAAGACCAAGCAGACATTATAAAAAGTCTTCTGGTGAAACCTCATGTCAATATGACTTTCCGTTAAGGAAGCGTAGTGTTAGCAACATTTTCAAGATGGCTGCCATTGGGACCATACTAAATGTGGTTCGCACCATTTCAATTCATTGAATAGACCATCTTGACATCATAAGAAATTTTGTGAAAATGCAATGTTGATATAACCATCCATTCAGGAGGCATAGCGTTAACAAGATTTTAAAGATGACTGCTGGGTAATATTGAAACAAAGTGTTACGACCCTGTAGTTAAATTACATATGTGTTAAAATTTAAATTCTTCTAATTCTTTGTTTCATTTTTATTTTATTTTTATATCACTAAAAGTTATTATTATTATGGTGATGATTATGCTAGCAAGGTCTAATAGTTTGTTAGAAACATCGTATTTATTTAAAACGTAAATGTGACTCGTGTAAGCACGATTTTTGTATGACGGGTTTTGTGTAGCAAGTAAACATTCAGCAGTAGGTGTGTAAATGATTGGCTGATACTTGTTTAGGTTTTCGTAATGTCCAGATGGATTGCGAAATCACACGTGTCTTTCGTGCATGTGTACATGTAATGACGCATTAGCTTATTTTAAATGCTCAGTTACCTGTAAGAAATGTTTAGTCAGTCATAGAGTCGTGTTTCATAATCGTAGTCAGTTATACTTGAGAGTCACATCGTAACATCTTACAGAGTTTCTAATACCTTAAGGAAAAGGTATTTCTGTGCTGGAAAGAGGTGTTTGTTCATTCGTACGTGTTAGGAACAACATGTGTGTTGTTAGTGGTGGTAGCTGTATTTCATCTACTTTCTAAGTAATTATTTTCCCTGGAAAACAACACTACTGGCTTTGGACAAAGACATTTGATGAAATTATTTCTAAATCGGAACAGAACAATACAAATTGTGCTTTACAGTGAACATTCTGGACATTTTGTGTTAGCCTTCGTCTGACGTCATCATCCGCCATCTTGGAACGGAACTGAGATTCAGACTGTATCAATTTAGAACTGTTTATTCACAGGACTTATGTGTTTTCACAAATTTAGAACATATTTTTGGATCTTCGTAAATCGTAAGTCTTGTTTCACATATTTATCTTTTCACCGTGTTTTCTAGGGAAATAAATTATCTTTGTTAAAATTTACAAAGCTTGTTGTCTTCACTCTTTCTTTGTGTTACTTTGAACGAGCCGATACGTAACAAAAGATAATGGCGGAAAAAGGGTGAAATCGTTAAATTAAAAGTCAATTTTTTATATAAACTGCACACGTTTATAAAGTCTAAGACCAGCTCAGGTTTAACATCATCACAGGACCAGCTATGCTGACAGGATTTTATCTAAACGTTATCTCGAACCCTTGTCTTCAAAATAAGGGGGCAGTAAACTAAAGGCGGGGGTTGGGGGGTTGGGTTGGGTTGACGACTATGATTTAATATTTACTTAATACTTAAATATCCATCTGTTTTTCTTCTTACTCCACTCTGTTAAGAGTTCTAATGAAATCGAAATCTTGAAAGGATGACCCCCTCTAGTTGGATAAACATTAATCTGCTGATTGTTTCTGAGCCTAAAATGTTCCACAAATTATCTTTCAGATATATCTGTTCCAAAATAAGATTTTTTTCACTACCATGAACTGTGCTAAAGTTTCACTTTTTTGAATCAATGTTTTGCTGACTACTATGTCATGTTTTTTTTTTTTTATCTGTTTCATGAAGCTGTATTGAGGTTTAAGTCAGTAAGTTCCGTAATTTATTTGTTTGGGCATACATGTTTTGATCAAATAAATTATACTCACTTTTTAATTTCTTTTTATATTCTCATTTATTCATCATCACCTTTAAAGTGCCATATAGTTTAGTAGCGCAAGCTCTCCCAGTGCTGAATTATTTGAGAAAAGAAATGAAGCTGTCACTCAACTTGTAAATTGCCTGTAATTTAATCAGGTTTTATATTCTCCATTTAATTTCAAAGTCTCACTGAAATAGGTGGTTGACCAGCATGCCATCTGTTTTTGTCCATCCAGCATGTACATCGGAGTTGTTTTCAGCATTATTTTTTCGGACTTACAATCACTCAATAGTATTTCCACTAACACTTTACTAGTTCCGAGAATCTGATATACTTCAAAACTTTCAGAATCATTGTCATCGTTGCTGTCATCAGCCAGTATTTGCTGAATGAAATCGTCATCTGAAGACGAACTATGAGGGGAGTTAATTATGATTTTGTGTTTAGCAAAAACACAATACTAAAAGAGACTGATGGTGATCTAATCGATCTATATTCAGCATTACATATATAATGGTCATTCTTTAATGAGTATATGACAGTTATGTGAATATATTGTTACGGGGTAACGTTGGCCGTTTACTTGGTGACCATTCAATGACTCACTATGCTCTCTGTGGCCGATAAACTCTCATTAGAGTAAAGGCGCAGTTAAACTTAGACCTTAACTCTAATTGGTCTCCGTGATTCTTTGATGAAGTGGGGAATCCAGACAATAAGAATGGAACTAGGGATGAAGTGGGGAATCCTTACAATAAGTATGGGACTAGGGATGAAGTGAGGAATCCTTACAATAAGAATGGGACTAGGGATGAAGTGGGCAATCCTTACAATAAGAATGGGACTAGGAATGAAGTGGTGAATCCTTACAATAAGAATGGGACTAGGGATGAAGTGGGCAATCCTTATAATAAGAATGGGACTAGGGATGAAGTGGTCAATCCTTATAAGAATTTGACTAGGGATGAAGTGGGCAATCCTTACAATAAGAATGGGACTAGGGATGAAGTGGGAAATCCTTACAATAAGAATGGGACTAGGGATAAAGTGGGCAATCCTTGCAATAAGAATGGGACTAGGGATGAAGTGGGGAATCCTTATAATAAGAATTTGACTAGGGATGAAGTACAATAAGAATGGGACTAGGGATGAAACGCAGACTCAGATTTAAGTTTCATCTGGTTTATTAAGTCACAAACTTGTATGGCATTAAAATTTCAAGACTCAAATATCAGGTGCATCACTTCCAAATAATAACTCATTGATTTTATATCACAGTGGTAGTTTGCAGTTGGACAAACATAAGTAATTCAAGTAATAGCTTTCATGATAGAAGTTGATATTAATAATTATAAATGTTAAAGTTTAATGTTCAGATGTTGTATTAATATTATTGTTAGGTAATAGACTTTGAAACTTTGAGAAACACTCAGTGGCTGTAACAATAATAACTAACAGCATATGTACAAAGCCTTAAGAAACTCAACAACGTTACAATATAACAAATAACTATTGGAAAGAACCCTGAAAAACACTCCTGGCTCTATATTCAAGCCTGCACTTATTATTATTATTATTATTCCTATTTCTACTGAATTGTAATAAATATTATTTCAATAAGGTCTACAAGAAACACTTGACTTGGCCACACGGGGTCATGAAAAATATTGTCTGAATGTAACTGATCAAGCAAATATTTAAACTAAAGTTGCTGATTTAAAAACATAGAAAAATGAATGAATAAATATCTAGAAAGGTTTAAGTACACAGATGTAGATTTCGAAACTTAGTTTTAGACCTGTCCAAACTTTGCTATAACAGAAAATTCATTTTCTTTACATTTATTTATGTAGATATCGTGAAATAACTATCTGATTCGCGGAAAATAATAAACAAAAGAGTTACCTTTTCCTGCACACTTCCTTATATGATATTCGTAGTAAAAAGTAGTAAATGATTTTCCCACGCTCAGGCTAAACGTACGGAGCTCTTAACACGACCCTCGGAAACCCGAACAGGTCCCAGCAGAGACGCTTACAAGCCTTTTATACCTCCTGCGAAATTCTGCAGAATTATGCGCTTTGCAGAGAAAATTAAGCCGTTCGCTGGGTAGCAACCGCAGGGAAAAGTTCTGCGAGCGCTCGCTTGCAGAGGCAAACGTACATTGATACCGACAGCAGCAAAACCACACCTTAATTAACAACTGTGATTACCCCCCCCCCCCACTGCGCTAAATCACAATAACGAACTGTTTAATTACTGTACACTACAGTACAGATATCATAAACGTTAAGCGGCTCTATTTTTCTGTTTTAAGTTCATGTTGGAAATCAGAAAATATTCACATGCAAAACAAATGACATAAAAACAATTTTGTTATATCTTTTTGTCTTTATAACTGCTGAGACAAGGAAAATATTATATTTTGTAAGTACACATGAGGACACGAAAATAGTAATTAGTTTTATCCTGTCCCAAGATTAAATGTCATTACGGCATATGTATACTTTCGTACTGAGTTATTTTGGTCGAGACATGTGGAATACACCATGAAGACTACTGATAAGCAACCAGTTTGTTGCATTTTAAAATCAGAATTTTATTTCAAAAACCTTGACGATCAGTTTTAAAATTAGTAACAAGATTTTCCTGTTGATACGAACCTTAAATAAGTTATTGTATGTAATCATGGATTGACTGTCTCACGTAATGAAAACAAAGAAATAGTATGGTAGATGCCGTAAGTTTAGATACAAAAACCAAATTTAAATTCATTAAACAATCATCACAATCCACTGTGCTCTTCTTTGAAATATATTGTTCATTCGATATATATATATATATATATATATATATATCGTTTCCTCTACCGAATGCGGGATTTGCAAAAAATATAATTGCTCGAAATTTATATGAATACGGTGAAAGGCAAGCCTCTGGCGAGAAAGATCTCATCCCGCAAAAATAATTACACTCTACATTCAAATAAATTTCCTAATCATGTCATTTTGCTGTTGATCTTTTCCGGAATGTGTGCAGTACACGTAACAGTAACACCTGGCTGCGATGACCCTTTGAGCTGGTTGCCTCAAGTGTAGAACTCATGCAATGACAAGTGAACGAAAATTGAATGGCTCATTCGGTTAATTAGCATTCTTTGGGGTTTACAAACTGTATTATGTTAGTTTTTTATTTCAAGGTAATAGATCAAGCATATGTCACATTCAAATTAAAAACACACGTCAGCTTCGTTACAAAATGAGAAAGTCGCAAACCTAGCTGGATGCTTGGTTTCTACAGAATCAGAATTCAGACTTTGTCAATTTTAGGATGAAACAATGAATACTCGTGTCCACCAATATAATAAAATAATATCACGATATGCGATTATTGTTAAAACTGAATAATTTTCTTTTCTTTCTACTAGAGTTATCATTGGAGGTACGCGTGAGGAACTGTCGCTCGAACGGTGGATGGCGGAAGCTGACAAAGAAATCCAGCAACAGGCATCTTCGTGACTGCCAATTAACGAAGGCATCATTAGCGAAAGTGTTTTCAAAAACTTAAGGCAAAAGGGGTGACGTCACTTCATCTCTCACGTAACAAATCGGCACTAGGCGACGCGTCAGAAGAAGCCAAAAGACTCTCGGCGCTCAAGAATTTGGCAGAAGTTAGACAGAATTTCAAACCACATGAGACTGTCAGTACTGACGAAGCCTCAGTTGAGGAGGAGGTTTACGACTGTGTTGAGGAAGGTATTTCCAAAGAATAGTGTGCGATTAGTGAAAAAGGCAATGGCACTCTCTTAAAGGATGTAAACTTCATATTGCATCCGAAGTTTGACATGGGGGATATGTTTTATAAAAGACCGACAACTTGGAGTTTAACATTAATAGCTATATTTAAAGAAAAATATAGGTATTAACAGTACCAAGGCAGCTGAGATTAAGTATGTTATCAAATAACAAGTTTCCCGTCATGACATTGCTGAGCATATTATAATCTGCCAGAAAGGTCACCTATATTATGCAAATCACCTGCCTTAAACAACCACTCGTTCGTGGCTCTTTTCAGAAAATCCGCAGCCTGAAACAACAATTCGTTTATGACCACTTAGATTAAATCTTTTGCCTTAAAGAACTATTAGTTTGTGGTCCGATACATCAAATCCACTTCCTTAAACCACCACTCGTGTATGGCCTCTTACATAAATCCCCTGCCTTAAACAACCATTCGCGTGCGGTCCCTTACATAAGGTTACTATTTAAATTAACCTCTATTACGCAAAAAGCTAGTTTAAGTGGCTTTCTTCAATTTCTAGAAGTGGCTTCATTAGACAGGTGTATTCTGTTTTGTTCAAGGACCAAACAACTGAGATACTATATAATTCAATGCGCACCTCCACTTGTTTCAATCAATATATTGCAATATGATATCATATATCGTTCTTCCATTGCAGTATTAGATAATTATATGGTATCTTTCAATGAAGTACAGCCAAGTGCAATCGAAGCTGAGACACAGATATGGGTTAACAACATTTAAAGATTTGACTTGACTTTAAAATATATATTTTTAGTTGTGCAGATATTATTGGTAGGTTGCTTAGCATACATTAGAATTTACATATAGCACGATTGTTTGAAAGAAAGTGGACAAGGATTATCAACTCTGATGAAAACACTGACCAACTTATTCGTATTTAATTGACCAGCTAATCTTGATCATAACCCTTCTATCTAAATTGAATTAAGAGAAATGAACAGAAACAAATACTATTTTCACTTTCGTTTTTACTCTGAGGAATAAAGTACAAGGTAATAACAATTTATCGAATCATAACAGGAAAATGTGTCACTCCATCGACGACAGGAAAGCGATGTACATAGCGTGTTCGACCTTCGATGATATACGTTATGCCACATTTGAATCTCTCTCTCTCTCTCTCTCTCTCTCTCTCTCTCTCTCTCTCTCTCTCTCTCTCATATATTCACAAAATTACATTAATGTTATGTTCCGAGTCGACGGAAGGAACTAGTTTTATATGGCGTATGGATACATCCAAGCTACAAAGCCAAGTTGACGGCCAGGACGGATAGTCATACACTATTCTAAACAGGTTCATTTCCCGACAAAAAAAGCTGCAAATTATAAATGTTTGATACGGTGTATCGAAGAATTTCGACGTGTGGACGTCAGTCAAAACCGCTAAATAATTCCAGTTGGGACCTGCGATACGGAAAAACGGATTGAACACCCGTACCAAACACTAGATCAAGATCCGTATCAAACACTAGATCAACCACATAAGATTAAATGGGGGTATAATACAATACTAAGATAATAAGCACGGTTTGACGAAGCAAAAGGGAATAATTTCATCGCGGCGATTCAGTCTCCCATGAGCACTCTGGTAAAAGTTTGCACATTGTAAACATTGTCGTCTTCTTACATGACTAATTACAAGGTACAAATATTGCAAACCAAATATCTTTAAAACTTAGGAGGGTTGGATGTGTAAACGAAAAAAATGTTATCAAATAGTACGCGAAATTTCTATGAGTTTAGCTGACATCACAAAAGTGTATTCCTCAAAACCGGTCGGAATCAATCTGTTCATGTTAGAATGTATTATCATCTTTTCTTTAAACATTTGCTCCAGACAGAAATAAATTGTGCCAAGGTTGAAGGTCTTGGTTTTACTATGTATTTATCGTATTGAAATGATACAGATAGATGCTTAAGGGCACCTAAAATCAATAACTGCAAAGACCAATAACCAAAACAATTTACTTAGATACAAAAGCTAAGACATCCAGCAACTGTATCCTTCTCGTAACAATGTACCACTCAGATGCCCCGAACATGGTACAAATTGTCAGAGACGTTGACACATTATGGATTCCTTTGCACGTCTAAGGGATGTCTTTAAAGATCAACCTCTAGCCGCTTATCGGCGACCAAAAAGCCCAAAAGAGGATCTTGTGCGTGTCCAGCTAAAGTAAAATAAAAATGAGGTATGGAATCAGGAAGCTACAGCTGTAAAGAAAGACTTTGTGTAATCGGTAGACAAACGCCCCAGGCTACTACTTTTAAGAGTTCGTCAACAGGAGTTACTTAAAATGTCAACCAAAAGATAACAGGTGTCGGTATAAACGTCATTTACATCCCGATGTGCAATATCAAGAATGAATGATCACAAAATCCACATTATTATTATTATTATTATTATTATTATTATTCCTTTAGCTTGGATCTATTATCTCGTAGGATATTATTACATTTATATGGAAGGGTTTCTCCTTCTTAAGTCTTTGCAATTCTTTATATTTGCATTGTTACTTTCATTATTTATCATTCATCGTGTTTTAGTTTACTTGGAAGGGTTTGTCTTCATGTTTTCTTCCTGCAATTCTTTTGTGTTTATATTTATAGAATTTTGCTTTTAATAGGTGCCATCAAGCCGCTAATGTGCTTACGTACCGTTGGAAGTGTTTATATTCTAGTTTTTTTTTTGTTTTGTTGGGGGGGGGGGCATTATTTTTTTGGGTGGTGGTGGTGGTGGAAGGGTTTATCTTCCCTTGGGGGTTTTTGTTTTTGCTTGCAATTCTTTGTATTTAATATTTGTAAACCTTTGCCTTTAACCCGTGGCGTGTATCCACTCTTGTGCTAACATACTGTTGGACCCACACATACACACACACACGTACATACATACATACATACATACATACATACATACATACATATTTACTTACTTTCCAGCACCTTCCAAAATACTTCCTTATTTTTGTTTTTTGAAGTGGCATTTGTCGAGGATGTCAAGCTAAAAGCGCAAAATGATGCATCGCTTTACAAAGCACCATATGAAACACAATATACTTACAATGACATAGATCACTGGTTCATCCCAGACAGCATACATATATTGTACAGATAGCTTGTATCAATGCCCATTCGCCTTTTTAACATAATTAATCCCTTTCAAAGCATGTTCTCATTTCTTGTTATTTCTTTTCTTTTTTGTTTTGATATTTTCAATATTCTGTATAGTTTGACCTCTCTATGCCAAAATATAAATATTATTCTACGTGTGTGTGTGTGTGTGTGTGTGTGTGTTATTCTCCACTGAGGAAGACTTTGGTTAGTAGAGGCCAATTCCTCTTTTCAAGCTCGAAAACTACTTCTAGTTCACCACGATTTTTCCCTACTGGGTTTTTTTTTTTTTTTACACAAGTGTGAATCTACTCCGGTAACCGATGGTTAACTCGATTTCTATGGTACGCGAATCGAATATTTCGGGTTTCGTATCTGTGCACGGAGTTGTCGGTGGTTCTCCATTTCAGTCATTACCGTCTTAAACTCCGCCATGATAATCGTTTCATATTCGATATTACCGAGTATCCCTCGCGATTCCAAATCAGACTAAGATGAATTAACATGATCCTAACAGGCGCGCCTTAAGGACGTGAGGTTT
>JAECUM010052343.1:0-20706 GCA_016617855.1 Megalonaias nervosa
TGTGTGTGTGTGTGTGTGTGTGTGTGTGTGTGTGTGTGTATTTCCTAGAGATTATTATTTGATTGTATCTATTTATATATTTCATCTTGTAAATTCGTTAGTTCACGATGTATTTCTCTTGTTTACTTTCTCGGTTCTATGTTGTGTCTCATAATCTTGTAATATATATATATCTGTATTTTTATTAACCTGATGTAATCTTTGCTGAAGTGGAAATGAAGTCAGCTAGACAGTCATAGATAAATGCACGCACGCATACATGCATACAAACATATATACATGCATACGTGTGTCATTTAGAACGAACTACATATATAGTTACCCTTGTATAAGTTTTCCAGTTCCTTTTCTTTACTATTTCAATAGTTAATGTTAAGCACATTACAATATAGACGTACTAACATTTTTGAAGTATTATCATCATCAAGCAAATGTTCAAAGATCAGTGCCATGTAAGCCAAATGCTAGTTAGCTCTGACTACAGATTTGTATGGTTACAGGTATTGAGATGTTTCGTTATGTCAGTACGGTAGCTGACACAGTACTACTGTTGCATTTTGTCACTTTTCTGTTGTATTTCATGATCTTGTATTATCCAGAATTTGATTAATCTGAGGTAATCTCTGTAGAAGAGGACATAAAAACAATAAGTCAGATAGTCATACATACATACATACATACATACATACATACATACATACATACATACATAAATCATGTTGTGTTTTTAATTAAGACACATCTTCGCAAGCCAATGTTCCTACATGTTAACCTAATTTATACTATGGCGGATGAAGCACATATTTTAGTGCTTTGTTCTAGTGACATCCACTGGATTCCATGAGTTGCATCCCTTAGCTTGCAATACAAACTTACCAATAATGTGTAACAGCGGTGAATTGCACATCTGAAGATAAGTGTGGAGGCAAATCACTATAAAAGGATATTTCGCAGGTTTAACATCGAAAGTATGACTAAGTACCAGAGAGAAGGCATTACAGGTGTATTTAGGTGAAAGGTATTGTAAAAACACGGGCCGGCACTGGAAAATTGTTTATTTATAAATCCATTCAAGTTGTTTGTTCCCCCTGTCTCGATCATGTGGGAACAATGTTCAATTTGAACAACTAATTTTAATTTGATGCAGTGGCTTGCCGCCGCATTCAATGAAATTGACAGACCCAAATCACAGAAATATCTGTTCGGTCAGCCAAGGTGTAGATCGGGTTAACATATCGGAACCAAGGCTAGCAAAGATGTTATGACAGGACTTTTTCTCGATTCTGACAAATCTATGTATGAATCTCTTTTCATTGTCTGATATCTGTCTATATGTAGCGTTCGATAATTTTTTTTTCTAAAACAATCCTATAAGTGACATGACTAACTTCAGGACTAAAGTATCTGTCGACTATATCAAGCATTCCGTGAACTTTATGTTTGTCCATTATGTGTATAGGCTATTGTCTATAAAATGTACTTTACAGTTTGTTTTCCACATGATAAAGAAATTATTCTTTGATTGTTTTCTTCGATTTTAATATTTTATTATCTCCGCCACTATAATACCAATTCAATATAATCATCATTTTACAACCGCTTGCCTAGTGGTTAGAGTGACCGCCTCAGATGCGAGAGATCGTGGGATCGATCCCCGGCCAAATTAAACCAAAGACTTATAAAAATGGTACATACAGCTGCATCGCTTGGCGCTCAGCATTAAGAGGTTAGTATTAGGACTGGTCGGCCTGGTGTCAGGATAACGTGACTTTGTGGGACATCATTCTACATGTCTGCGGCATGATGCCTCAGTGCTGGACATCAATATAACTGCCACACTGCAGATATCGTAGTGATATGACTGAAAATTTTTTAAAGCTACCTTAAAAATCCAGATATCACACACACACACACACACACACACACACACACACACACACACACACACATTCTGTACACTCATTGTAGTGTGTTGATCGATGCGCCATATGATCAATAGATGTTTCATCACATTTAGAGAAAGTAATATGTTCTACCGTCAACACTATGTAAATGTTTAACATATAAATTTTGACGTTGTCATTACTCTTTGAAATCACTCGTCGATACAGGCTAATTATAGATTTTAAGTCGCCAAATTATTATATTTATGTTAGTCTGTTGTATTCATTGAACATAAACTGGTGAAATCTTTTATCTTCCTTCCTGGACAATATTTATCATGTTCCTTTTCAATCATGTCATTATCTGATTTCAAATTTCTGAGTAGAAATATCTAATAGTATTGGTGGTGATAACGGAACTATATTATTGCCTAAATATTGCTACAATACCAACATATATGTTGAGACCTTTTAAGATGTATTATTTCATCATACAAGATATCGCGGATCATCTGATTGTTTGATTTTGGAGAAGCCAATGTTATATGACCCATTTTTGTTAGTTACATAATATTTCGGTACGTGACTTTTTGGCGCCGCCGTTTTGGCGCGACCGTTTTGGCGCAACCGTTTTGGCGCAACCGTGTTGGCACAGAGCCGTTTTCGCGCCGGCCATTTTGGGCATGGTTTAAATACTGGGTAAGTGGGACTAATTACTTGTCACATCGTGCCAACATACAACAACATCGCACTAACCTATCGTACTGAAACCGATAGGGTATGTTATCACGACAATTATAAATCATTGAATCGAATTTTGAATACTTTGATAAACTAAGTTTATTTATAGGCTTAAATGCATTAAAATAACAAAGTTTTTCTTGCCAACTTTATGTACTACGTTTTTATATGAATGCTTTAAAAATAAATGTTTTTCGTGCAAACAATGTACTATTTTTATTGAGAAATACGTTCATGTTAATAAGCGCCAAAACGGCTGGCGCCAAAACGGCCCTGTGCCAAAACATCCTGCGGCAAAACGGCGGCACCAAAACGTCCTGTTTCGTAATATTTCCATTGCGTTCCAAGTTATTAAACGAAACGTCATATCATTTCTATTTTGCAAGCGCACATGTTTTAACATTTAAATATTTTATCTTTAAAACTCTTTCACCCTTGAAAGCGTCACCTTGCTTGTCGTATAAAGACGATTCCTTCTTTTAATATATTCCGTCAATAATATATATTTAAACTTTTCAATTTATATAAGTAGGTTAGCGAAAATTACTTCTTTGATTTTAAAATTTCTACCGCGAAACGTAGAAGATAGCCTTTCACACAAATAGTTTTATATTTTGAGATCCTAACTTTCTCTCCAGTTCATATTTACGACTTCCCTGTGTATCAGTTGTCAGGTAATCAAATAAGTTAATCGATACCTTAAACCCTGTTTTAGCGTTAATGTCTTTAATTGGTGTCGGATCTGTTAACATATTATATTTATTAATTTGTCCTGGGTAGACAATGGTTTCGTTTTAGATATTTCTATAGTTATATTAAATCTTTTTATAACAGATGCCTTTTGTTAACGGTATCCAAAATATTTTTTAACTGTTCCTTTCTGTTTCTCGCTATTTCAGATTTTCGGATAGCGCAGAGTATGTCGTCTCCCATTTTGTTTTATATTCTTAGCCCTGGCGTGTCCTGAAAAGAGATCTATCATTGTTTAAATGTATTTGTATCCATTATTGTATTTTTACTTGTCTGCATGTCCTCACTACAACTGATCATCCAGATGATGAACATGGACCCATCATTAGGAAATATGCAGTGTGTATAAAGATTGTTCTGTTAACAATTCTTTATATTCAGAGTATTTGGTTTATTTAAATTTTATCACGTGTAATTTGTTCCCAGAGTTTGTTAATATTTGTGTAAGCAAATGGACTTCGGCACAGTAACGAAATATTTCAGAAATTGTCCTCCGTCCATTTACTTGTAGGTTATTGTCGTAGTTTTAAATGAGCTTCATTATATTCAAGTTCAAATGTATTTGAAGTAATAATATGTATATTTCAAGACTTTTGTAATTAGATAACGATGTCTCTAGTTAAAAGTCTAATAGTTATGTTTGCTTATTTTCCAGTTTCGATGATGTAAATGTATCTTTAAATATAAAAGTTGTGTTGAAAAATAATGGACTGGAAAATGAAAATACTTTCCCTTTCTCTGACATCATGAAAAATAGTATTCCATGTTTTTAAAAGGCAGGTGTTTTGTATTTAAATTTTAATGAATATGATGTTTAAATTATAAGGCCCCCCCCCTTGTCCAATTAAAAATATCATCAGTTGTAAGAATGATATAGGTATTCATTTCCTATTTAATACAAATCAATGTCTGGAGGTTTTTATTCGTCTGGCCTCATATTACAGCTTTAAGATATTTTATGTTTCGAAATCTCTCCCTATAAAAACACCAAAATAGCACTTGATGTTTAAAAAATACAGTTAGAATGATGAAACCACTTTTACTTAAAACAATAATATAGAAGCGAGAGTTAGAATTTGCATCAGGGATTTTGTTACACAAGGATTAAACATGAAAAATCTAATTGCCTCTTGTGATTAATACAATTGCATCATTCCGTCAGTTTTTACAACGTTTTGCATGTTAGGCTTTGCCCCTGCAGTCACCCATGGTTACCGTGACGTCATGTATATGGTCTTCTGATATTTTAACCGTTAATCTTTAATAATTTGATTCTGTTGTATTGTCTTGGGTTATAGGTTAACCAGCTCATTGCTGATTCTGAGAATCAACCAATAAAAATCTCTAGCCTATGTCATCAATCCTGCTCATGAAATCGGCAACTACGTTCTCGGTTCCTTTGACGCACCTGATCTGCATCTGGTACTGCAGTAAGAACAGCGACCATCGCATCAAGCGTTCATTCCACAATTTCGCCTGCGTGAGATAGGCGAGGCGTTGGTGGTCTGTTTCTAATATGAACTTCCGCCCGTATAAATATCGTTCAAACCGTGATATCCCGAACACGATTCCGAAGCATTCCCTCTCCGATACGGAGTAGTTCTTCTCGGCAGCAATAGTACTGCTCCAAACCCGTGTCACACGCGTCAGTGAGGAGCACGATGTCTTTGGACAGATCCGGTAGACGGACAACAGCGTCGGATGTCAGACTATCCTTCAGCGTCAGGAAAGCGTGCTCACACGCATCCGTCCAAATAACTTTACTCGGGGCCCGTTTTCTGTTAAGATCAGACACTGGCCCCGCAATCGCACTGAAATTGGCCATATACCTCCGGTAATAACCGGCCAATCCCAGGAATTACCTAACCTCAGTTTTCGTGGTGGGGCGTGCGGCGTTTCTCAGTTGCTCCACCTTCGACTTCTCTCGGGACAGCGTGCCTTGATTCAGGGTGTGTCCCAAATAGACCAACGTCCGAAACCCAAGGTGACATTTGGAAGGTCGAGCCGTCATTTCCGCCTGACGTAGCCGTTCCAAAACGTCAGCTAGCAGAGTGAGGTGGTCACCCCATATCTCTGTGGCTAGCAAGAGATCATCAATGAAGTTGTGAACACCCCTGTCGCGCAAGAGTTCCAACAACTTCCGCATCATTCTAGTGAAGACGCTGGGCGCATTCTGGACTCCGAACGTCATGACTAACCATTGCTAGGTCCCGTAGTAAGTAGCAAACGCCAGCTTTGCCCTATCCTCCTCCCTTACAGGAATTTACCAATAGCCCTTGGACAAATCAAACTTCGAAAAATATTTCGCTTTCGAGACAGAAGCGAAAATATGTTCTGGGTCAGGTAGCATTTCAACTTGAAATTCCGTGACCTGATTCAGCTTCCGGTAGTCGATACAAAACCGATGGGTGCCATCGTTCTTCTGCACTAAGACTACAGGAGAACTGTACGGAGAATCGGCGGGTTCGATTACTCCCAGAGCAATCATCTGCTCGATCTTCTCTTACCACTTGTCGTTTCGCGTGGGGCAAAGGGTAGGGTTTCCGCTAGACTGGCCGGTCGTCCACCAGCTTTAACCCGAACTCGCCAAGTGACTTTGTCCCGCCTATTTACGTAAGCACATCGGAATACCCCGCCAGCAGCGTCTCTATCTCTTCCCGTTGCTCCGCAGTCAACATGGGGCCACACTCCACGTCAGAGGGTGTCTCAGCCTTCGTTAATGGACAGCTCGGGACGGTGTTCACACCTTCCGTGTCGCCTTCGGCTTCCTCGGTGACGATCGTGGCGACGACAAAATCGCTGGCGGTCTCTCTTTCTCGGTATCTCTTAAGGAGATTAGCATGGCACAGCTTCTCCTTAGTCGGTAGCCGTATACGATAATTTACCCCCTCCAAGAAACTTGCAGGTTGTTGTGTTCTTGGCGCAACAGCAACAACACCTTGTCCCATACTTCATACTGGCGTGATTTCGCGCGCTTGTTGTAGTACTTCGCCTGACGCAACTTCGCTCGTTTAAGGTTCTCCTGTGCGAAAGTACAAACTTCTTCCAGTTTGTTTCGCAAATCCGCGACGTACTGATAGGTAGTACGTACCTATTCAGCAGTGTGATCGCCCGTCCACAGCTGTCTCAGTACGGCGATAGGACCACGCACGGTCCTCCCATACAAGAGTTCAAAGGGAGAAAACCCTAAACTCGCTTGTGATACTTCCCGATATGCGAGAAGCATGCCAGGAATATACCGATCCCAGTCTTTGGGACCGCCTTCACACAGCTTCTTAAGCGTGTTTTTCAGACTCCCGTTAAACTGCTCGACCAGTTCGTTGCATTGGGGGTGATACGGTATAGTCGTGAGATACTTAATTGACATCAGTCGGTTCACCTCTCCCATCACGCGACTCAAGAATTGTGTCCCTTGATCGGTCAGAATCTCGTCGGACACTCCGACTCTTGACCAAATCCCAAGCAGCGCTTCAGCTACTGTTTCCGAATCAATATTACGGAACACGACAGCCTCCGGATAGCGTGTTATGTAATCTACGATAGTTAAAATCTACCGATTTCCTTGCGACGACGCGGGTTTTATCGGTCCGATCAAATCCATCGAGAGGCGTCGAAATGGTTCATCGATAAGGGGTGTACTCCCCAAAGGGACGGGTCGATGATCCGTTTTCGGTGCCATTCTCTGACACTTGTCACAGGAGAGACAGAACCACTTAACATCTCCTTGGACCCCTGGCCAGTAGAATCCCTTGACAAGACGATCATGCGTCTTAGCAATTCCCATGTGTCCTCCCATGAGACTTTTATGCACTTCACCTCGCTTCTCCTTGGGCACGACGACTTGCTTGAAGTGCTCGTATCCATTCCTGGCGTGGCGACATAAGATCAACTTATTCTATACGAACATCACCGCGCCATTCGGAGTTTTTTTCTCCGTTCCTTCTGTAGCTTATTTATGCAACTGCGTCAGAGTTGCATCTTCCTGTTGAAGCTTCCTCAACTCGGCCAGAAGTACGTTACTGACCAGTGTTGACGTAACTTCCATCGGCGTCGGTTTCGTCTGGCGACTTTTGGACCTGGTTTCCACAGCACTCAGCGGCGTCGGTGTGCAGGTTTCGGGGTTAGGTTGTGGCAACACATAACGACATCCCAGTATGACGTCATGTGATAACCCATCTAAGCACGCAGGTTCAAATTCTCCCCTTCACGTACGGTGAATCGAGGTCAATGACAGCCACTTTCAACGAGTCATGCGCGCTGTTCGCGTACTGGACCTCGATTACCTCCCCCGTGTAGTCCTCAGGATTCACGTATTTCTTGTCGACAAGGGCGGAAACGCACACCCAGTGTCGTACAAAAGGGTGCCACCTTCTCCGTTGACAGTTGCAGGCGGGGAGTTTGCTGGCTTACAGCTTGCCTCCGGCTCTCACTTCTTCCTAGCGACGGCATTCACCTGGATCTGCCTGCCCTTGGGAGTCCCTTGCAAAATGCCCCGGGCGCTTGCAGCTGTAACACGTCGGCGGTCCTCGCCGTCCTGCAAAGCCCGTTTTCGTGGGTGAAGCCTGTCCGGATCTATGGGTGGCATTCTTACCTGTAGATCCCCCTCCGACCTTACCGTCACCCTGACGGTTACAGACAGCCTGCTCTCCCTCAACCATACGGTGCGACTCAGTGGGTCGGGGTCGTTCCGTACAACCGGAACCCCCACTCTTCGAGTGTGCCTGCTCGTATGTCTCCGCCATGCTGACTATATTTTCGAGAGTCCTGTGCTCTCTCCCCGCTAAGAATACTGTCAACTCGCGACGGTAAGTACTCAGGACATGGTCCTTGAGAATAACCTCACGTAACCCGTCGTACGATCGTTCGACTTCTGCCATCTTTATCCACTTCTCAAATAACCCTCGAACACGGGTGTGGAATTGAGAGTGGGTTTCCGTTGCCTTTTTCGTCGAGTCCCAAAAAAGTTTACGGTACGTTTCGGCGGTCAGTCGATAATGGCAACGAAGGGCCTTCTTGAGCGCGTTGTAGTCTTCAACTTCTTCTGCGGCTAAGTTATGGTACACTTCGCGAGCTGCACCTTGCAAAAAGGCCGAGACGTTAATCTCCCAATGTTACTCAGTAATTTTGTGAACGCATGCGAGTTTCTCAAATTGCACGAGGAAGTCGTCAATGGACTCTTCTTTGTCGTTGAACCGCGTAATACTTATCTGTACCATTTGGTGGTCGATAATCGGTCGTACGCTCCCTCCAGAACTCGTACTGGAGTCGTTCCTGTCGGCGGTCATAGCTTCTAGCCTTAATTTCTCCATTTCGAGAGCGTGAGCGAGCTCTTTCTTTCGCGGTCGCTGATATCCTGGCCAGCTCCAGCTCCCTCTGTGTCTCTCTGTCCGCTGCTATCCTGGCCAGCTGCAGCTCTTTCTGTGTCTCTCTGTCCGCTGCTATATTGGCCAGATCCAACTCTTTCTGTGTCTCTCTGTCCGCAGCCATCCTGGCCAGCACCTTCTCTCTTCCGGCTGCTTTTTCAGCCATCCTGGCCAGCTCCTTCTGGGCCTCTCTTTCGACTGCTTTATCGGCCCTCTATTCTTTGAATCTCTCCTCTATGCATGCTGCTAGGTGATCTCCCTCGTACCCTAGATCTTCAGTGCCCATGGCGCGATACTATTTAATCATCTCTCTTATTGTAGTCATTTTATGATGATACTAACAATAAGTGATACCTTCTCTCGACTTACTAAACAACTGACAGATGTTACAAGTTCCTAACCCAATACTTACCTGTTGACAATAACTAACTTCGCTCAGGTAAGATATTTTGCCCGATATTTGCTTCACAATAACTGCATGTAACTGATATCTACCAAACATGCAAATAACAAAATATAAGATACACAAGTTTGAAATCATAAAAATTCAAACTACACAGGATGGTAAATATCTCACAAATGTTCACTAATACTTCTTAATAAATAATACTTTAGGTCGTAAAGATAATATTTGTGTCTAATTCAGATCCCGGACGATGCCGCCACTGTCGGGGTTCGTTATGTAATTGGAATGGGGTGCTCCTAATATTTAACTTAAACTATTATAGAAGTCCTACCCAGACTCGATTTTGGTTGGAAGTTAAATTAATAAAAGATAAATATAAAGCTCCGAGCCACCAATCATCAATGCCGACGGTTAAGTGGTTAAATATACCCCAAAAAGGCTGAAATTCAATGAATAACAATTCAATAATGAAATGATTCTTATTCCCAATTACACTCCTTCCGCTCGACCCTTTAATAGTCTATTGCATCACTTGATTAGCAGTGTGAGATCGATTTCCGCCTGTCCTTGTATTCTACTCATTTGTGGTATTCTTCTCTCTCCTCTTTCTCCCAATTCCGTCTCCTCTTCCTCCCCGACTTTCTCCAAATTCCTTCTCCTCCTCCTCGACTGCTCTATACTCCGTCTCAATCTCATCCTCCTCCACTTTCTTCTCCAGACTCCTTTTCCTCCTCCTCCACCTTCTCTCCACCCTCTCTCCACCGACTAGACTTCTGTCGACTTCGATTGTTCGGCTAGTCTCAATTCCGTCTCCACCTCTTGGAAACTCCAGACTCAACTGAACCGGACGTTCTGTGTCCCCTTAAAAGCATCCTTTTCGAAGCTTTTTTCTTTCCTTAGAATCTACCTCTGAGTTTTAGCCCTTAATTACGAGTGGTTTCTCGGAGTAACCCTATTGATGAGCAATCATCACAGGCGAATACTAAATCTTCGCTTACGAGTTATGAAAGTTATCATTTGGATCTAAATTGTAATCACACCCTCTAACACAATTCCGACTGGATGTCACTGTGAATCAATCCAATCAAATTTAGCGGACAATGTCCCTCTCGCTGTCTGTCAACGTGGGGACGGTTGAGAATACGCCTCGTTCACCACGTGGACTTCCTTTGATCTTGGGACTATTCTTTAACACCCAGGTGTGATAACTACAAGCCTTTGATTAGATGGCGCAATCTACCGTCTGTGCCGATTCAAGATTCCGGGTCTCCCGCCGGTCATGTAACATTCCGCAAGAGTTTAGCACTCGCCCGCGGAAACATTTAGTCATCAAACACATGGCCGCGGTAATATTCCCAAGACAGTAGTTTATAGCTTATACATGACTTTGTAGCTGGGCTTAGCACACGTGACAACTATATACAAAACATTTGAAGTAAATCAATAGTTCCTTTTTACAAATAATAAATTACATCACCATAAGTTATATAATTTTATTATATCAGTTGCAAATGTAACAAAATAAGTATAGAAAACTCTGATACACTTTGTTCTCTAATTGTTTATCGCTTTCGGATATAGACATGACAAATGCATATATGCTGTCTTGAATAAATTTGTATGTGTTTAACGCTGTATATTTATTTAAAACTATTAAGTAAATTTAATTATCGTTCACTAAACACAACAGACAGGCTGATGGTTTTGTATTTAACATGCTTACATCGGTCGTAAAATCATGGTATTGAAGGAAGAAATGTACTCGCTATTACCTGAAACACCATATTTAACTTTGTTTACGTAGCGTATTTTTGCTTAGTATTACCATCTTTGTTAGTTTAAATTACCATCTCTTTGTAGTCTTCTGTCCGTTTATTATTTGTATTATGGCTTCTGATTTGTTAGCTCTGTTCATGCTTCCAGTGCTGTACAACTACACGACTCCTCATGCTCCGATTCCTTACGATACTGGAAGGTCTTCTCTTTCAAGAAATTCTTAGTTATATTTTCAACAAAATATTATTAATAATACATTTACTACGTCTAAAGATATTTTCTAAATTATGCTTATTTTTTCATATAGTTTAAAACTTACTGCGTATTAGCAGTCGGAATAAATATGTTCTAATGAGCTAAAGAAAACACCATTTAAACTTAGTAACCTCATACCTGGGGTTTAATTGTTATAATTTAAAGTTTACTTTATACTTTTCAATGTACAGTGTTTAAGTTTAAGCTTACTGGATGAAGAGGTTCTAATTAACCGGACTATTCGGATTTACTAACCAGAGCTGGTAGTTAAATGTTTAAATTTTTGAAGTAGTATGGAAATGGGTTAGGAAATTAAAAACACAAACTAACAAACAAATTGGTGAACTGTATTGATATTTGTACAAACAAAAAATGTCGATAGTATGGTCATGGTGGCTATTATATAATTTGTCTAGTGTGTGGTGTAGAGTGATTTTGGAGAAATGATACGTTTGGTTAATCATTGGGTTATGGAGGCCTTCGGGTTTTAAAAATTAGTTTCGAGGATATCACATTTCCTCTCTATCACAAGGTGTAGTGTTTCTAAACAAAATAAGATTTGGAGACCGATCCTGTGGCGAAGTAGTTACAGCGTCCGCCTCTGATGCGGGAGGTCGGGGTTCTAACCCCGGCCGCCTCATCATAAAGACCTATTAAAGTGGTACTAGCAGCTGGCTCGCTTGGCGCTCAGCATTAAGAGTTAGTGTTAGGAAATGTCGGCCTGTGACTCGGTGAAACATGATGCCACATGTCTGCGGCATGATACCCCACTGCTAGACATCACTATGAACTATCACACTGCCGACATCGTATCGATATGACTAAAACACACACACACACACACACACACACACACATTAAATAATTTGTCTAGTGTGGGCGTAGAGTGATTTTAGAGAAATGAACATGCATCAAATTTCAAGCACACCGTCTGATTCGCCAACATGTGTGTGTATGTGTGTGTGTGTGTGTGTGTGTGTGTGTGTGTGTGTGTGTGAGATTTGGATTTATAACGTAGCTTTAACATTTTTCAGTCATATTGCTACGATGTCTGTAGTGTAGCAGTTTATAATAATGTCTAGCACTGAGGCATCATGCCTTAGACATGTAGCATGATGTCCCACCCAGTCACATTATCCTGACACCAGGCCGACCAGTTCTAACACTAACCTCTTAATGCTGAGCGCCAAGCGAATCAACTATTACGACCATTTTTTTAAAAGTCTTTTGTATGATTCGGACGGGGATCGAACCTTTGACCTCCCGCATCCAAGACGGACGCTCTAAGCACTAGGCCACCGAAACGGTTTGGCCAACATGAAGACGTACCGACCATCGCGCAAGCGGACTAACCAACACCAACACTTTCTAACAAATACAGTAGTTACTGCCCAGTACCAGATCTACTGACTAGCACATGTATCAACTTACCATCACCCACACCTTCTGAAACACGCAGTCTTACTGATCATCAACCAGTCCTACTGGCCAGCAGTCTTACTGTCCAGCACAAACATCTACTAAATGACAAACAAGCATGCTAACCAATACATGTCTTACGTACCATTACTCGCCCCTACTGATCATTACGATACCTAGTGACCAACACTCACACATATAAACAGATGTGTAAGTGTCGGATGTAATCTTAACGAATCAAGTAATGAGGATTAACACTTGAATTTAAGCAGACACTATCTCATTTAAAAAATAAATAAAAATCACAGATGTGGAATATGAAAATATAATTTTGTCCAAGTGTTCTTATACTTGTTTTTTGAGTATTTCTACGTCAAAACTTGTTAAAACCTCAATAACATTTAAGACTTGAGTGTAATGAATGATTTCTACCAACGCCGCTTCCTAAAGAGTTTTGTTGCCTTGTGGTATGTTTTGAGGTAATTATGCAGTGAAACAACAGAATGTGTTTTTGGGAAAGACATCAACAGAACTTTAATCATGTCATGTCAAATACTATTGATTATTCATATTTCGATTGTTATTGTCTCATGAGGTGTGGAGATTAATTTTAAGCGGTTAAAAAGGGTTGATGTGACTTTGATTCTTCTGGCTGGACTACTGTTATCGTTTTTGAGGTTGTCGTTGCAAAAGGTGATGTCTTTTAGTGAGAGATTAAAGAGGATTACCAATACAAACTGCTTAGTAACATTATGCACATTTAGTTATCGTTTTGTTGCAAGATAAAGTTTGTAATAGCCGCCCTAGTGGCACAACAAATCAACACGATGTGACAGATTAAAGACGACATGATTTTTCAAGAAACGATCTCCACACTACACTAGCCGTTGCTATTGTCACTCCTGTTTTTGGACTCTTGGAGAGATGAAGTGATGATGCCCCAGTGCTAGACATCGCTATAAACTGCCATACTGCAGACATCGTAGCCATATGACTCAAAAATTGCTAAAGCTACATTAAAACTCCAACTCTCTCTCTCTCTCTCTCTCTCTCTCTCTCTCTCTCTCTCTCACACACACACACACACACACACACACACACACACACACACAAGATGAAGTGGAAGAAAGTGAGACAGTATTTAAAGACAAAATTCATGAATCTCTTTATTCTTAGTTTACTCAATAACTTACAGTGTCTCAAACAAAGAATCGATACTACATGGATATTCCTTCCAATGCACTTTGACGTCCTGGATACAAAGTTTTTCCATTTGTATGTGTTTTCTGATCGAAGATGCTTTCAAAATCATATACGTCGTCGACATTCTTGCTAACTCGTTGTAAATTTGGAGAGGTTAAACGTTCCTTTATACACTTTTCTGTTCATATCTTCCAATTTATTGACAGGCGCTTCGTGCTCAGGCACTAATACTGTGACACAAAACAATTCTTTGAGTTACTACATGCCTTCTATCCCCTTTCAAATGAGTTTTTATGCACTTATTGGATTGTAAGGGTTTGCGTTTGCTAGTCAATAAGTAGGTGTTGAGTGAACCTCGCATGTCACCGATTCACCCTCTGCTGTATTTGTGCATGTGTAATCGGATAATAAGGATGCATTTGTTTTGTTGTCGATGCGCACCTTTGTCTGACCCTCATTTCTTCCCATTCCATCATCTGTGTTGTATATATATATATATATATATATATATATATATATATATATATATATATATATATATATATATATATATAGTAGGTAAGCTGTATCAATGATATGTCACGAGATGTACACACTTTTCATTAAACGGAAACGAGGCTTGCCGAGTTCATTTTAATGAAAAATTGATACGAGTGGTACATAATTGATACAGTGTACATACTGTACATATATTTTATTTATATCACATACAAATACATATATTTGCCCTTTGAACGGAGTTTAAGATTGACTACAGGCATATGTGTATTGACCGAGGGAATGAACTCACATACCTTCCGAGTGTGTCCGCTACAAAAATGTTGTATTGTCCCTTTTGTTGCTATTTACAGTCACCTTTGCATATTGATAAGTTGATTCTTTTCTTTTCTACGTTTCTGTTGTATTCACATTGATCAAATCAATATAAGACACGCTTATAATTTAAACATGAAAGATGGTTTTAAGTTTAAAAACTAGAGCACTCAAAACACATGGTTATCTCAATCATTCACACAAACGCTCAGTCATTCACGTACCGGAGCATGGAAATTAACGTTCAATGTAAACTAAACGAAATGAAAAAGCAACAAGAGATAATTAAAATATTTAAATATATTTACAGTTGATCTAAATCATTATTCTGCTTTAATAACAGTACTACCGACCATAAAACACATACTCTCTCTCTCTCTCTCTCTCTCTCTCTCTCTCTCTCTCTCTCTCTCTCTCATCCTTTTAGTCTGTTTCACTTAACGTTTACTATCATTCATAATCCCAGATACATCTTGGGATGCCACAAGCTAACATCCTCTACGCTCGTCTTTTCATGGATTTTAGCCCGTATTTTGCTACGATTGCCCACAGAGAGAGAGAGAGGAGGCCTTTGGACATTTTCATATTTAATTAATAATGATAATCGATTTTTAGAATATTATAGTAGGTTTAAGAAACAGCAACAATAATAAAGCATTAAATACACACTATATTATGTGTGCCTTGTAACCAAGAAATCTACCGTATAATGTCAACAGTCTATTGCAACTTTGTATCATTGATTATATAAACATTGCACATAAATCCGAAGGAAGGTGTACACATACCGTTACGACAAAACATATTCTTGAAGGTTACTTGTTGTAAGTTCAGTTTCAATGTTTACATTCAGCCCAAATTCTTTATCTCTCTCACTCCAGATTTCTGCGTATTTTGTCCCTTATGCATGAATGCATCAGATACTAGGGGGGAAAGGAAAGCAGAAAGGATTGCGATGAAAATGTGTACCATATTAAATTAATTTAGAAAACGGGGATTATTAATACTTTCTATCGTTATTTTCAAACGTCACTAATAATTAATGAGTGGAAATTCATGATTGAGCTATAATAATCAGCACACAGTTGCAAGAATGTTTATATATGCATATTATTGCGCCAAGGGCGGATCCCAATTTGATGTACCAATAGTATTGGTATATCAAATTGGTTATACCAACACTTTAAAAGCCATGTTATTTTTAATGTATGTGGTAATAAACACAGAAATCATTAGTGACGTATGAAAATAACAATAAAAAGTATTAATAATCGCCGTTTTCTAAATGAATTTAATATGGTACACATTTTCATTGCAATCCTTTCTGCTTTTTGTTCCACCTCCCCTCTTATGGATAACGGACAAACTGTACAGAAATGTGGAGTGAGTGAGAAAAGGATTTTGGACTGGATTAAAAACTTGAAATAGAAATTACACCGAGTAACCTATAAGAATGTGGTTTTTCGTCGTAACGATACATGTGCACTTTCCTTCGGATTTATCTACAGTGTTAACAATGATACAAAGTTACAAACCATGTCGATATTATACGGTAAATTTCTCGGTTACGTGGTACACATACTGTGATGTATGTAATGTTTTGTTGTTGTTGTTGTTTGTTAAACCTTATAAGGTTCAAAAAATCGATTATTATTAATTAAATACAAAATTTATATAGGCCTCTCTAGATCGATCGATCGATCGATCGACCATCGTAGCAAGATACTGGCTAAAATCTATGAAATGACGAGCGTAGAGGATTTTCGTTTGTGTCATCCCATGATGTCTCTGGACTTATGAATGATGGAAAAAGTGAAGTCAAACCGACCAAAGGATGAGAGAGAGAGAGAGAGAGAGAGAGAGAGAGAGAGAGAGAGAGAGAGAGAGAGAGAGAGTGTGTTTTAAATTTAAACCGACCAGAGAGAGATAAAGACAGAGTGACAGAGTTTCTGGTCGGTGGTACTGTTACTCAAGCAGAATAATGACTTAGATCAACTATAAATATATTGAAACATTTTAATTACCTCTTGTTGGTTCGTAATCTTGCTTAGTTTCTATACTATATCAATGTCCATCCGCCGGTACGTGAATGGCTAAGCGTTCATGTGAATGGCGTAGCTAACCAAGTGTTTGCAGTGTTCTACTTTCATCATAAAAACCATCTTTCATGTTTAAATCATAAGTGTGTATTATATTGATTTGATCAATGTGAAGAAAAATAGAAACTACAAAGGAAAACAATCAAGATATCAATATGCAAAGGTGATTGCGAATAGCCACAAAAGGCATAGAACTACATTTTGTAGCGGACACACTCGTGGATGTGAGAAGTTCATTCACTCGGTCAATACACAGCTGCCTGTCGTAAATCTTAACTCCGTGCAAAGGGCAAATACATGTATTCGTATGTGATATAAATAAAAAATATGTATAGTATGTACGCTGTATCAATGATATAGCAGTCGTTGTATAAATTGTTTATTCAAAGGAAACTCGGCAAGCCTCCTTTCCTTTTAATGAAAAATTTTTACACCGCGTGGTATATCGTTGATACAGCATACACACACACACACACACACACACACACACTATATATATATATATATATATATATATATATATATATATATATATATATATATATATATATATATATATATATATATATATTAGTGACCATCATATAACCCCACTTTTCTTCGTTGTGTCTGTATGTGTGAGTATTGGATAGTCAAAGTGAGTGGTGCACGGTCATTCGCTCATTGTCATCACCATTCTGAAGGTTTCATCAAAAGAGTGGAGCATGTGCTAACATACTAGATTTTTTGAACCCCCAACGGTATTTGTTGGATAACTGGGATTTCTAGAGATATGAATACTACTCAACATTGAAATTTGAAAACATTTTAATAACGTTTAAGTTATACTGTTATTAATTTTTAGAAATATTCCTATTCCAACTATGTCTAAAATTTAATAAAAACATGTAAGTTTACTTTTGAAGTTTCATAATGTATTTATTACATATTCTATTTTCATTTTTCTAATTGTAAAAAGTTTTTCCGGATCTTTCAGTCTGCTTTGTTCAGTATAATTTGTTTAAGTTTTATAAATAACTTTTAGGTTATAATTTTCTTTAAAACTTTAAATTTCTCATTTCGAATTTCTACATTTTTGCAATTTTTAAAATTCTATAAACAACTTTTAAAATTTGGAGAAATACCTTTTAATCTCAGCTAAATGTTCAGTTATCAAGTTTTTGTGTTATTTTTCCTCTTGGCCATATTTTTATAGCTCTTTTCTTTTCTGGTTTTATTTAGTCTTCACTAAATTTCTTATTAAGTTCGGGATTGTAGTATTACTTTTAGTCTCCGTCATATTTTAAATTTTTTCCGAATATGGTTATTAATCGTCGCTAAATTACGGATTAGTTTTGGAATTTTTAGAACTACTTTAGTTTCGGCCAAATTCCAAGGCAGTTTCGGAAATTTAGTAATACTTTTAATCCAGGCACAACTTTTCCTATTTACATTTTTCTCTGGATTTTGTTTTTCAGTCTAGGGTAAATTCCGTATTCGATGCGGAAATTTGTTATTGCTTTCAGTTACGGCTACATATTTAAAGGTTTTTCCCCGACCTTTTCCAGCTTCCGGTAAAGTTCCTTTCAGATGTAGAATTTAGAAGTTCTTTAAGTCTAAGACATAATTTTTGTTCTTCTCGGGAATTTATTCAGTCTCCGCTAAAGTTAGTTTTGTTTTGGAATTTTAACATTGCTTTTAGTCTGCCATTTTATATGATGCTACAGTTTTTCTCTACTTTCCCTGACAGGTTCGTAACTTTGTCATTTCTTTTAATCATGACTATTTTAGTGTTATTTGTTGTCTCTCTTGATTGTGGCTATTTATATAATCAATATAATATATGCAATTTACGGATAATGTTAGCAAACTCTATGGTATAGGCATAGGTAACACTTTATATATAAATCTAGGATATATGCATGTGGCCATTATGCAGCACTTTCCTCGAGTGAACTCACTTTCCTCTCTTTGGTTTATAAACATTAGTGAATGTCTGTCTAAAATTGTGAGTTAAACCTCATTATGTGACTTGCTAACTCTATATTTTACCCTTACACATCTGTTTACAGATGTGAGTGTTGGTCATTTAAGTTTGGTATTGGTCCGTAAGGGTGAGTGCTGATCACTAACACTATGTATTGGTTAGCATGCATGTGTATTACATAGGAGATGTGGTAAGATTAGGTTGGTCAGTAGGAGTGGGTGATGATAATTATGACAGCGTGTTTTCCGAAGGTGCGAGTGATGGCGAACAGATACATGTGCTGGTCAGTAAATGTGGCTGCTGCTCTGTAACATTGTATTGGTTAGTAAGCGTTGGTATTGACCAGTAAGTAGACGTATTAGTCATTAAGTATGGAAACTGGTTAGTCAAACTGTGTGATGATGGTGACAAGGTGATGGTGGTGACAAGGTGTGCATATTGGTCAGTCAGAGGGTGTGTTTGTCAGCAGACTTACGTTCAACCTGTGAATATTATTATTAATACCATTCCTTTCATCCCTATCGTGCCATTCAAGAGAGTGTCTTAATGGCATTCATAGAGACAAAATAATGTCCTAATGTTATAGTCCAAATTGTTCCAATAATTGTCCTTTCCCAGACACGTATGTGGACAAAATGGAGGGGGAATATTAAGTGTCCCTTGTCTTCATATTTGCTTATGTGCATTACGCTGGCACCGATAATCTTCATCGAACACGAAGAAAATGTACGGGTCTTAAGGCCATACCCTAGGGTAGGAGCACAAGGGAAATGTCAGTGCCATAGGGTTAGAACAAGAGCGAATGTGCGAGTCCGAGCGATATGGCCTAGGTTTGGAGCACAAGGGAAATGTGTGATTCAGATGGCCATACCGCAGTGTTCGAGCACAAGTGAAATCGATGAGCACAATGGCTATGTCCTAGGACTGGTAGTTTCTACGTAGACTAAAGCAAACGTTTGCCTATCTAATACTTCTCTAGTATCTATCTATCTCTCTAATAGGAAAGGTACAAATGATTTGTGTATTTTTTGCATGGTCTTCAAAAGAACATTGAATTGTGGAATAGAGACTACCTTGTTACAACATAGAGATGACTCTACTCGTTATAGCATGTTTTCTTACAAGTTGTATTTAATGAGATAATTGAATGGACATCATTATTTAATATTAGTTTTTATCTGGAGTTTCCCTCAAGCGTATAAGACCTGTTATATGATACCAAAATGCTGATACCACTCTGCATTTGTATATGACCTCAATTTGCATCCATAGTTAGGCTTATGAAGATAGAAAGAGGAGAAGCGGTAGTTGTTTCAAATAAGGTTTTGCAACAGAATATAAATAAAAAGCACAGAATCTCATGGACATCCAAGTCACATTAGACACAATATGAGAGAGAGAGAGAGAGAGAGAGAGAGAGAGAGAGAGAGAGAGAGAGAAAGAGAGAGAGAGATTTGTATCAAATAAGAATGTTAAAGTTTGTCAACTAATGAAATTATATCTGCGAAATAAACGTCCAATTTTAAAGAATGATACAGTACGTAGACACTTCACGTGACAGATCTTGAAGGACTTAAATTACATATATCATCAACAAGTAAGAAATGTTTTTTGAAAGAAATAAAGTAAACAAAATACTTATATGACATAATAATAAACTAAAAAATGAACATCATTCGATTCATATGGAAGAATATCGATATTACCATTGATTCTACTTTTACCCTGAGATTGTTACATAAAGTCACAAAAGTTATTTATTTATTAATTTATTCTTATTATATACCCGAAAATCCCTCGGGACTTGAGCTTAATTTAAAAGTCATTGTAATAGCAATCATTAGAAACGCTTTCAGAAAAGTAAGCTACAAACAAGAATCCCTTGTAAAAGCAGGTATTGTTTAATAACAAATGGAGGAGCAATATTGAAATATCTATGGAGTCGACCCTTTTGTCAATATTTTTGTCCTTTCAGTAGAGAAATACTCACCACCATTCTCCCTCCTCTCTCTCTCTCTCTCTCTCTCTCTCT
>JAECUM010052346.1:0-10360 GCA_016617855.1 Megalonaias nervosa
ATATATATATTGTAAAACATATTCCTCTGCGCCCCTTGTATTTATATGACCATTAATTCTTAACTTGGAAATTGTTGAACTCCACACACAGCTCATTACCACATATGTAATTATTGCATATACCACCATAAAATGAAATGAAACTAATGCCTAATTTGACTCATGTTCCTATGTTTAATTTCTGTCCCCGAGAAACAGTTCCATAGTGTCAGGGGGATTGTTGGTGGGAAAAGACAAGAGGCGCAGAGGAATATGTTTTACAATCACATTCTATGTTTTTTGTATATGTACCAAGAGACGCAGATTCATTTGAGTGTATAGAAATATCAAAGTTGTATACGACATTGGATGGGCCAACGAAGACCAGGTTACTTCCATCTGTTCCGATTCTCATCACAGACCATCTAGAGAATAAAATTGGCATCGTGAAACATAAGACAGAAAGAATCAAATAAAGATAAAACCTATGAAAGTAATCATAATAATACTAACGAAGAGAAGGATGATGGCGACATCTCTATGATGACTGGGTACTTTATTTTGTATTGCAATGAATTTGTTCCTGATATTAATGATATTAATTAATTAGGTAATACTAGATATTCAATTTTAACCATACAAAATTACATTATCTAAAAGGTATGATGTGGACTTATTTGGAGAGAAAATCAACAGCGTTTAGTTTGATCCTATGCATGAATTAAACCTACACATTTCAATAATGGGTATGTTTTGCTATAATTGCAAAACCTAAGAAAATATAAATTATTTACATGAGTGAAGTATCGATCCGTAATATATATGAAAAGAAATAATTTTTTGTCGCAAATCAACCATAAAAACGACACAAATAGAAAGTGAATCAGCAAGATCAAACAGGGTCACATACTTCTGCCGATATCCTGTCATGTAGAGGTGGGATTGGTATAAAGCAATTTTGTAGAAGTAGGCGCCTTGTTCCTGGTAAATAAGTTGTCGATTTGTACCGTCCACATTAGCCCGCTCTATCATATGGGTAGAAGAGTCACACCAGTACAAAACGTCCGCTGCAAAGTATTTAGAAAGCATATTAGTTTTGCTTTAGATATATATGTCCAGGTCTTTTTGTTGTTTTTAATATAAATATAAGTCTTTATTCTGTACCTACTGATTTTACCTAATATATTAGGGCCGATTCCATTCAATGTTAAGGTGTTTAAATTAGAGACTCTACACCGCTACGATTACATCATATATAGTTTGAACGTTTGTCAGGATTGCCTGAAGATGAAAACTTTGACATGGAGTTAAAAACGCATACAAAACATAATCTAGAACGGAGAAAGCAATATGATATCTCTAAATGCTTGGTTTACAAAATTAGACAAAATGCACGAAAATATAATCTATTTATATACGCTACAGATTTTCAATTTAGGTTCTGTGAAACATAATGTATTCACATAGAGTAGTATATTAGCACAATGAATGGACAGAAATTATCCAATATATAACAAAATAACTACAAATTAGTCATGCCTAAGCATATAGGACACTTGCTGTTTTAGTCTGTATGTATGTGTCTTTAAAGTGGAGATGCTTAATCACGTGAAACAAACATTATCCTGATATATAGGTCTGGTATACTGTGATTTGAGATGCATTAGGAAGAACGTTTGACATACTGATTAATTATAATAATTTCGTCCTCTTGAAAGGTGGTATATAATTAGTAGTTATCAATTTATGCATCCATGTTTTATTTCCATTGTGTGATTATCAATTAACTAACTTGCCGTTTAATGTATGACGAGTGGAAAGAAAAACAAATAGTGCGAAAATTAACATTATTGTTATGTATTTCAACCAACAGACGTTTCAAAAAATTTGGAAATCCTTTGCTAGCGACTCCATCGGAAATCTGAACACACCTTTATGACGCCGATATTTACCATTATTCCCTTTTATATGAAATACTTTATATTTATTCTCTGAAAAAAGTTCCATCATGCAAGTCAAATCACTTGTATAAGATTAGTCGTCTTTAGTGGAAAATTTAAATGTATAGGAAAACTCTATCCACCAGTCTCAATAACGACCACTACTTTTCTGAAATCATTGATGTATATTTCATCCAAAATCATTATTCTACTTTTCCTATGTGTATGAAGTGATTGGTTGTTAATGCTGAAGTGGAATCAGCTATCGGAGACAATTAAATTGTCACCAAAGACTAAAAGCTAGGTACTGAGAGGAAAATGACGACAACAGAGTAGCTCGGAAGAGGTGAAGACGACATCCATAAACATGTATTACGTCTCCAGTGGACGATGATTATGACGGTATTTGTCATTGAGTTTTTACGTAATCTGGAAACGGCTCATGTGCCCAAGATCCAGTGACTAGTTCCACCATTATCCCTCCCAGGTAGAAGCATTTTGCAAAGCCTGACTTGCTAAGTCTCAAGTTTGGTTAAAAGCTTATGTTTATAGACTTAGAGGTTATAGCTCGAACGAGATACTCAGGCAATATGGCTGTGAACATCAATAACGTTATGGTAATGGAATGAACTTAATAGTGTCGACCAGCACGGAAAACCTTACCGTCAGGAGTAGGATGTGCGAATGACATTTTTGGGTAACGTTCCTCCTCTTCTACTGTAATTGTTGCAGATGTTAATTATGATGGCTCCGTGAAACGGATACACAAAGCTAGGATAGCACGTCTTTAGACGCTGACGATAATTCTCCTTACACAATATTTGTGCATATAGGTCCACGTGTGTGAGCAATGCATTAAATCTATAAATTTATAATGACAAAGTTCTGTGTCTGCTATTAATTGGACATATGTCCTCTGTATAATTAACTAAGCTGACGCACGCATTACTTTGAGAGCTCTAAAATGATCGAAACACCATGGAAAGTTGAGTGCAAAGTGCACAAAGCTTAGCAGACATTAAACATAAATAGGATGTGTAAAATTCAAGTCATTGTCAGTGTTTGCAACACGCACCATAGTACATAATTTATATACACTGCAATAAAGAGGTTGTTGTAATTAAAAGCCATATCATCTTTGTGTGTTTCTTCTAGCTCGTTTGTTCACTACTAGAAAGAGAGAGCAACAAAGAAAGAGAGATATACAAGTAATTGGAAGCAGACCTTGAGTTGATCTGTTATTTTATAACAATTTTGAGATCATTTGGACTCTTAAGTCTGTTTAATTGCAGTAACCAGTTAACACTTTATATTTCTACCTGGTATTTCTTTAAAATAGAGCATATACCGTTCTTTAGCTTTGGATAATCAAGGACACATACAATAGCAATAAAGGCGTACAAGAACTTTTAAATTAGGAAAAATGTGTTATCCATATGTGCAGCAGACAAACTGGATTACATGTAAATGAATACTCCATGTCTGTAAGCTCTGTTTGGTATTACGAAAAGTATAGTCATTTGTGTCCACTCGATCTAATGTAGCCTTTACTTCAAGTCTAAAACATATATGCTAAACATTTATTAAATGCAGCTTTCTTTACGTAAATACTTATTTACCCTTTCTTTAATGATGAGCCACCCAGAAAGAAAAGAAAGCAAATGGTGATCTCCAAGATTTGCGCCTAAAGATAAACCAAGCAAGAAAAACGTCTGCTATTGTTATTGAACGCTTAAAATGCCTTAACAGAATATGAAGAAGGCATCTCGACAGAACACAGTTTTGGAGGTCCTTGCATATGGAAATGCCAGGATGAGGGAGCATTGAAACGAGTTTGTAATGAGATCTCCATAGTTTGTCTGTATTCTAGAAGCAAATTAATGACTTTGTTGCTAATAAATAATCATACAAGCTTTTCAGCGAAAGAGTTATTGCAGAGAAAAAGTTGAATCTCTGCATTCTGTATATAAGTATATAATTAAAGGTTGCTGAAATTAGTTTCAAGCGTCATACACATTCGCAATGGTTTAGACATTGTAGAACCGTTAAACCGTTCAGACACTCTAATTTGAGTAAACGTTGCAACATTCATTGAGGCAGATGGAAAATTAAGAAGATGTGTATGATTTCTGCCTTGAGGGCCTTTGATTTTATCAGAACTGACGAAATTAAGGCAAGCTTAAAATAATTTGTCTTCCCATTGTTTTAGGCAAAGGCATACAAACAGAGCACACGTAGAGAAAACGAATTATGAGATATCATTGCAGAATCTTTTGTGGGTATCTATTATAACTTTTCTTAACACCATGGCTCATCACTACCATATCAAAACTAAACTGAAAGTAGACATCCAAAGCGTCCAGTGAGATCTGATGTAACCTTGTACAAGTAGGATATATTCAACTAACCAGTAAGGCACCTTTGGCTGATCACTTTCTATTTCTAGGCATTTCCGCTTCATTAACAAAATTTTCCTTTCTTATGACACACTATCATGCGTTTAATTACTGCAGGAACACTAAAGGTAACAAGACATTGAATATTTCACTCTTATTAATTTTGGCGATATGTGCAATACAACTTTTAATTATTGTGTTGCATGCAAAATTAGGTCTCTTAGTAGACTTAGCGTGAAGATCTGTATAAAAGTAGTACGGAGCGTAGAACAATAACTCAAGTAAATTTGAATCATGATATTAATATTATTCACTATTTCATTCGTTTCTAAAACCAATCAAATTTGATCGCATATAAATCAGATTTAACATTTTGTTTGTTTCATGACGAGGTTCCTTTCTCATATTGTGAAATGGTTTATAACTCTTATAGGTAGCCACATTTTGAAAGTTCACACGATTTTCCAGGATTGTTAGAACAAGATTACATAAAGACGCTAAACATATTAAAAGTTCATTTTAATTTCAACTGAACGAAATAAGATATAAAACAAACAACAAACCCCAAATATCTATAGTCAGGCCATAAGGATTTACTAGTCCAGAACTGAATAGCTCTTGTCGGTTTGTGCCATCATAGTTCGACTTTTCGATCTTACCGTTACTCCCCCAAGCAGTCCAATAGATAGTTCTGAAAGTAAATGAAGTCATGATTATTGACAGGCCTGATAGCAAGTCTGCTCTTTAAGATACCTAAATACCACGTGATTAAGTATCTAATAATTGCATCACATGGACTAATTGCAACGTGATCTCTAAATAGGCAACAACAACTATACAGGCATCGCCTGATGAATTACTTGACTGTATATGTATTTATTGTAACCAGAACCGACTTAGATTATTATACCATTTTTGAAACAAATGTAGTTTGTTCCTTGTACAAAATTATTAACATTCGTAATAAGGAAATATTTCTGCTCATAAAAAGCAAAAATGAACATGTCCAGTAGATTCCTAACCATTCTCTATCTTTTATCACGAGTTTTCAACATTTAAGTCCTATAAGATATTTGTGCAATACAGATGTTACATTTCTTCTGTTATTGTTATCGATTTATTTCAATAAAGTAGTGAATCTATTTGAAACATAACGACCGAGTTGGTCTTGAATGTAATAATTGTGAAGACTTTTTGGGTATATATGTGGTTGGGATTGTATGCAGTATCATATAGAGAGGAATTGTGATTCTGCGGTTGTTTGTTGGATATTACATATTTGTGTGCCAAATAACGTTCTAAGAGGTGATAATTTGTATTAAATACCATTACGCAAAAATCCAGTTCAGAATGACACTTGAAGAAAATGTGGTACAAATGCAGAAGTTCTGAAAAGTGATCCAAAAGCCTTATAAAGGAAATTGTCCAGTGACTTTACACCGGAGGTTTGAGAAGCCTTTTATTAACCATAATTCGAGTTTTTCATTTCTGTTATACTATTCAGGATGCATTGTTTGAGGCAGCTGCACGGAGCTTTGTCCAACGTTCTCTAGATAGTGGCGGGGAGTTTAGAACTTTAAAGTCTCAACAATTTTAAAATGGCATTTTTACTTAATCTCATAAGGACGGCTGCAGAGGTTTACAATACATTTATAGAGGCTGCAAACATTACAATTTTTTCAGATTCACTGTATTTACATATTTCCATGCATGAACAATATTTGTTTGAATTCACGGCTAACAGTATGATATTTTATTCTCTATACAAACATATGATTACACGTTTATCAGCGACGGAATTTCAATGTTATCTGTCTGTTTGGTTATAGCAAAATGAGTCTATTGATTAGTTCATTTATCTTCGTATAGGTTCAAAAGTCAGTTTCTTGAGATCATTTATCTGTAGAAGATCTCATATAATCCCACTGGAACTATATTACAATTGATTGTTTTTGAGAGCTGTCACATAGTCCATTTGTAAAGGTTACCGATTTTGACTCTATCCTGAGTGTTTGCTAGAATGTCGGGATTCTAGTGTACTTCACTCAAGTCTCGAGTCTATTTCCGGATCGTACCGCTCCGGAGGGCTAGTGGTTAGAGCGTCCGCCTCGGATGCGGGAGGTCATGAGTTCGAACCCCGGCTTAGTCATACCAAAGACTTATACAAATGGTACTAGCAGCTGCCTTGCAAGGCACTCAGCATTTGAGGTTAGTGTTAGGATCGGTCGACCTGGTGTCAGGATAATGTGACTGAGTGGGACATGATGCTACATGTCTGCGGCATGATAACTTAGTGCTAGACATCACTATAAACTGTCACACTGCAGACATCGTAACGATATGACTGAAATTGTTTTAAAGCCAAGTTAAAAATCTAAACCACACACACACAACACACAACACACACACACACACACACACACACATATATTTCCGGACCGTTGGCGACATCATAACTAGAATCTTGGAACCGTATCGAGTATAGTATAAAATGAATTTGGAGCACAATTTGTTTTTTAATTTTCAAAGCAGATGAATATAGGAAAATCGGGGGCAGTAACATGTTTCGGTTTGAAGACGATTTCAGTTGATTGAGGTTTCAGTCTTGTGCAGTTTCGTTCTATTTCTAATATATATGTTGTTTATAGTTTATTTATATTTTTAACGTACTTTATTGAAAAATTACTAAAACAACACACATCTTCAGCAAAGCATCACATTCCTGCATGATTCCGTGTTGTAAATCCCTTCATTCCCTATAACCCATCCAACATATCCTTTATTGGGCCATCAAGAAATTGATAAAGAAACATTTGAACACGATGGCAAATACATTCAAGAAAATAAACTCTTTTCCACAAGTTTAGCGACGCTATTTACTTTGCTGTATGCAGCAGATATACCTTCTACACCTATAATTATAACAACCTGAATGATTACACCTAATAGAGAAGAAACTGTCAGTACCCATTAATTGGATCTATTGCAATGGCCCATGGGTAATCTGAGCTATAGTTGATAACTATTTTTTCCATAGCACCATCCAAACTAAGAGCAGCAATTATCCGATTTACATTGTCTGTATAAAATAGTACTCTTGACAGCGCATCCATGGCAATTCCGACAGGATTAGCAGCTGCAGTGAGAAAAAAACATTATTCCATCAAAATAGCATGAACATGAGTTAATAAAGAGCATCTTTAATTGCAATACTCTATGTTACAAATAGTCAGCACCTGCTGCATATAGAATGCATAGCAGCATCGGTGTAGAATATATACACTCGAAGGTCAAGAAACATTAGTCCGTTACTACATATTATACTAATCTGAGAATATCTAATAGAAGAAGAATTTAAACAATTTGCAACGATATGAATAGGCAATGCGTAAATGTAGCTAAGTAAAGGCTCAAATATTTACACTAGTACATGAGTATGTTCTCAAAATATTCCGTGTTTGCATAATACCCACTTGTTATATATTGAAATAGTAGTGCTGCATGGGTATATGATACTTGCATTTAAGTTTCAAGAAAATATGGTCCAGACAGAGATTTCACATCATTTAGTTCACACATTTAATGGATTTAGAAGATCTGATATTAAGAAAACGTAATGATACATCCATCCGTAAACAATATGACATGTTAATAAAAATGTAATATATTGCAGAAAATGTTATAAGCATTATTTATAAAAGAATATCTTTGCATAAAGTGCCAGTAAAAACTCACATCTACTTAACTGCCGTATGGTCCTTTGTATATCGCCATTTACGGATGCTGACAAAATCTGTCGAAATCGCACATCGGTCCAGTATATTAACTTATCTATAGGGTCATAGGTGATGGCATAAGGACTGAAAATGTTTTTGTGTGCAACTATGGCATATCTGTAGTTGTGTATGTCCATGAGGTAAATATCTCTGTTGTACTGATCCATAATTAGAAGAAAATTTTCAGGTAAAGTGTCTGTAGAAAAAACAAAAATAATTACATGATATGGGAACTTCAATCAAATAATAAAAAAGCAGACTTATAAAATATGCTTCTGCCAAGTAGAATCTGATTCTCGGCTTTGTCCATCTGTTTTGGATATCATCAAAACAAATTTTAGGAATAATTGTATTGGTTCATTTTGTATTCGATAAAGTCAGATCTAATGCTATTATATACGATGTAGTAACAGTAATAACTTTGAATTATGCTGCTCTCCCACTTCGTTTGGAGCAACCAATATGTTAACGTCATTTCCAATATCTTTCGAACTAAGCATTCACACCCACATACGAAAAGAATAAGTGTGATGAAACCATCTGAAAGGACCTTCACCCAGCAACATTGACAAAATATCTAACAAAGGGCACCACTGAAGGATGCAGGTTGTATAGAAAACCTGAATTCGGGACGAGAGAACTGTGATGCTTTCACGTGGCAAGAGGACCAGTTTTGCTCAATAATGTTCACACCACACGCACTCAAAAGCGTTTCTCAGATATTATCCTTTTCATATCACGGCTATTCAAGCAGAAAAATATTCATTTTGATGTCCTGGAATGCGAATTGCGACTGACCTAACAAGTACCTATTTGGAGATGGTTCACTTAGTTTTGATAACACACCCTAACATGTAACTTAAGTAAATATGTTATCATACATAATATCGCAATATCATCCGTCTTGAGCACAAAAACCTTAAACAACAGTTATCATGTTACACAAGTGTAAATTACACATTATAGTTGATACAAACGAACAGAAGAAAAAAATTCAAATATGGCAAACTGCTACAGATAGTCGTATCTAACATGTCAACCACCCTTCGGTTAATGAAATATTACTCATGACTTTTAGACTCACGAAATTCATCAACTGGCAATTATTTGATTTGTATTTTCTAACATTGTCAGCTGTGGTACTGAATAATTTATATATCCAACAAGCCCGATGAAAAGGGTGCAACAGCTTGTTAGGCATCATGTCGGTGTTTGTATTCTTCATTTCATGCCACCTTAAACAAAACTATTAATTTAACCTCAAATGAATGTCATGTATACGTACTATGCCAGAGTAATGAAAATTAAATTAAAATGATGAATACGTACATTTATAAAATGTTGTGACTAAACAAAGAAAATATACGCTAGCTTCATGGTATAAACCTGAGAGATAGCACATTTATCCATATACATGCTTGACAATCCTCAGGATATGTTAATGACAATTTATATTCATGTGGACATATAGATTAAGTCATGTTTACCTCTTGTAATAGTTATACCTTAAAGGATATCATAAGCAGTAGAAAGAGTTCTTAATTTCAAGTTGGCCCTAGGATCTCTGACAGAATTATCAGCAAAATTTAACATTAAAGCATTTCATGTGTACGAAATGACAAGATGATATTGCACATGTTCCGAGCATAAGCAAATTAGAATTTCAATATTAAAACTGTTTCATATCCAAAACAATAAGTGTTTCCTTTTGTGGCTTACACTTGTCTTAGTAAACTTCTGTGGTAATTTGCATCCTTCTTCCACTAATTATATTCCTAGACTGTAATTTTTTCAGAAACTTTATTATGAATCAGTATTACGGCATCATCGTCTTACTTAAATTAAGTAATATAAAGGAACAAAACCAACAAGTGTCATAAAGTTAAGCACGTAATCTATTCCTTAGTGAAAATTTAGGAGGAAACTACAGAATTACCAATTAACTCTCAGAGAGTTTAAAAAAAAAATTGTATCACAATCCTAATGAGTAAAGTTATAATTAAATTCCTGTGGTGTTCAAAATATGATCGAATGCAGAAGATGATGATTTGCCTGTAGTGGCCTGTGATGTGGCGACGTGACAACAATCTTTGAATGAATCACATGTCCTTGTGTGAACTCGCTATAATCCAGTTAATATCTCTGTCCAAGAATATTATTTTCAAGCACTTTGTATTTCCAGTTATCAAATAATTTGAATAAATAATTTTATCCAAACCAAATACTGATCAGAGCAATACAAATGATTCTGCTTCACGATCTTACATCA
>JAECUM010052347.1:0-13159 GCA_016617855.1 Megalonaias nervosa
TATATATATATATATATATATATATATATATATATATATATATATCACATGTCTTTTTCATTTTCTTCCTTGAAAGTTTTTGGTAATAAACGTAAAATTGCTAATAACAAGTTTAAATCGGTCGTAAAATACATTCTAGAGTGTTATGGGGATTTCATCGCCAAGGTGAATGGACCCAGAAGTGGTAAACAACAAGATAAAGAATTAGAAAGGAGGCTTTTCAATGGCTGAATACCAGCAAAGACGTACTTGTAAAATTATAGATGGAGAGGAAGCCAAAACTAACTGAATGAGAAATGGATAGCTTCCTAAAAATGTTACTGATTATAATAGAGAATATGACAGATAAACAGAAACTGCAATCATCGACTATCAACAAGTATTGTTGCGAGTATATTATATTCATGTCTGATAGCCTCTGGGGAATTAAAACAACAATTTGCTGCTTTTAAAGCTAATGATGCAGTTGCCATGCATAATAAACAAATGAGTTAATTGCGTACAAAATAACCGTAGTAAACCCTGCAGATGTGACCCTTGAACATAAAAGTATCGAAGTAAACATTAAGGACTTCTTTCAGTGTCTGACTTTCGATTTAGGAGAAGCGTACAAAAAATGGACCTATATTGAAAAACGGATGACTTTCATAAAGGTATTACAAACGCACTCAGTTTATTAAAAATTGGATATTATGTGGAATAGAAAGGAGTCGGTGGCGATAGATTCGTACACATGAGAGTATCTACCAATTACAGTCTCCACTGTGCGGATCATATATGGTTTGCTGTCTGCAAACCTTTTACAGAGCCATGGTGAGGGGTGTGCACCTGGAGATTGGAAGTCTTTCTATACTATTACAGCAAGTGTTTGCACACAGAAAACCTTATGTAATAATCATACGGGTTGCAGCTAGTTCCGGTTCATTCTAAAATGGCGCAATGTACCAAAAGTAAAGAAAATGTAAATTCAGTATAATGAAAACTTCATTTGTGTCAGATGTAACTTCAAGCAGAATCGAGAATATTGAGAACGATTTTTAAAAATGGTATGGTGCTTTTTATATACTTTTCTTTCAAATGCACTATTTTGTAGAAAATGGTGTTTGCATTCATTGAAGACAATACGTAATACGAGACAAACAGAACATATATATCGAGATAGGCCGAACTAAAGGCTTGAATCTGGGCAAAAGTCCATTTCGCGATTTTCGATACCATGACCAGCATCTGAACAGGATAATATTCTTTACAGTCTGTGTAACTGATATTCCTATCTGCCTGTCTGCCTGGTGTCCTAGTGAAATGACTAGTACGCGCCGGAAAAGCACCATTACCAGCTGTAATTGACTTTCTTTTTCGAGGTTACGTCTGCATGAGATTTTCAAACCTTGGCTGGCAAGTTGTTCAACTAATGTTTTGATTCTGGTTCCATCATGAATGTTAAGACCAGCATAGACTTGAACAGGAGGTTTCCGCTCCACAAAACGTCGACTATTTATAGCCACGGCTTTGAACTTTGTTCAACTGTGATGCAACATTGAGAATATTCCGCATCTCCTTCCAATGTTGGCACGTAGAGAATCATTGATATCAGCAGTTTGGTAGTAGGTAGCATGTTTCGGAGACAGTTAAGGTAAAAGATTTCAGATCATGGGACATTTTTGTCTCTGAACATTTCTTCTATGCAGACCTTTGCAATTTGTGCTAACAGGAGAGCTTTCGCTTCACAGTTATGCACAGAGAAGATTATCATTAATGATCTACTGCGTGTCATCTGGAAAGACAAGAATTTGTGCCATGTGACTGGTTATGCAAACCCAAGTCAGAAAGGTATTCGAGAGGTTCAGTTCAAAGCGGGTTTATTTACAGAAATGTCTTGCCCAAGCTGTTTTAATAGACATTGTATAACTGATGGAGATCCATTTTCTCTTCTACTGAATTCTCAGCGTGTGACACCAACTCTTTTAAAAGATCTCTCTCTCTCTCTCTCTCTCTCTCTCTCTCTCTCTCTCTCTCTCTCTCTCTCTCTCTCTGTAGTTGGAGGGATATCTATTTGTCCTAAATGGGCAAGGAAACGATTTTTGTAGTGTCTGGGAAACAAAATGTTTTTTTGTTGTTTTTTTTTTGTTTTTTATTCTGCCTGTCCGTAACCATCTGTCTAGGAAATTGACGAGCATGACTCATTGAAAACTTAGGAAGCTCTCAAGGAGTTGATCCTGAGCAAAACAGATATAAATTTTTAAAACTTTTGAAAGATTTTTCTTACATCAACAGACATCTGATAAATCTGTCAAATTGATTTGTTTATGGTGCCTTAATCTTTCTCTTTCTAACTTCGAATTGTTGAATATATGATAAAAATATCGACGCCACGAGATATTTACTTCCAGAAAATTTACTCAGTTCCTTCTGACCCAAATTCTATATCCACTGCAACTCAACCAGCTTTGTAAATTTTTCAACTCTTTGGAGACTATGAAAGATTGATGGATATCAGCAAATACTTTAACTATTATTCTGGCAAATAATACAGACTGTCCAGTCCATATTAACAGTAAGAATCGTGGCATCTACAAACACCAAAAGTCCTATACATCCTTGCTCATCCTAGATAATTTACAGAGGAAAGCATGAAACATAACTTTATACAGAAGTACACTGTAAAAAATAAAACCTGAACAATTTATATTTCGGTTTTAGAAAAATAATTTCCTTTCGTGAAGATAAAACAGACTTTGTTTAATTAACATATAAATTGAAATGATAAAATATTGCCTCATAGTAAACAACATATCTTGAACGTTTAAGCTAATTATCTTGTCCCATTAACATATCAATTTTTTTTAATTATGTTGACATTTATTAAATTTATTTACATGTTATTATTTGAGGCTTTGATCTTTTCAAACGTACTTCTTCACGACTTGCGAGTTGTATTAATTGAATATAATTTGTTCAAACTTGTGCACAAGGAATATTTCCATGTTTTAAGCATAACATTAAAGTTACTACTGTATTTCCCCAAAATAAAAATATATTGGATGCATTCAGTAAGGTATTTTCAACAAGACAGCACCAATAAGTTTTGGACTTTGAATCGATAGGTCAGCCATCAGAAAACACGTGGTGCTCTTGTCTGGCGTATAACGCTTTTTGGTCATTTGCTTCCTTAAGCAATACCAGGACTCCGTGATAATCAAGTCATTTTACCAAAGTACACCAATTTGCTTTGCGTTTGCCTTTGCACCGCAAATCATCCAGTTATGTGAATTCAACAACGGCTGTAACAGATATAATCAAATTTTCAATTCGGGACAACTGACCAAAGGCTACTTATTGACTAGTAACCAGCTTTTGACCAAAAATAGCTAATAAGTAAAATTATTTAACCGTATAAACAAACTGAACTGAATATTTCTAGTGAAGGCAAAACAAGACCTATTCCAGGATATTGATTTGATAATTAAATAGTTTTGTAAAGAAACTATTTCCAACAGCTGTTTCATTATCTCTGTAATTTCATTGTTCATTCTGTTTGATCTTATTTCGTTTACACGATCTAGTAGCTTATTATCAGATTCGTCTTTCTAATAAGAAAGGGTTTTCTTTCAATGCGATCTTAATAATACATAATTGAAGAATGTGGCACATTTAGAACATGATCTTAATGACAAATGCTGAAGAAATAAAAAAAAAAAAGATTGTTAAAAATTCTTATTAAATAGGTAAACTCCCCCACCCCCCAACAAAAATAAAAACACGAACTTTATTTCATAACAGCAAGGATTACATTAGATTCTACCATGACATGATTTACATATCTTTTCTTATGACAATAAAATGGGTGGCCAAGGGGCGATGCTCTGTGAAATTCTTGCATGTCAAGCGTTCACGGGCATAAGTTTAACTATCTTACTTTAAAACTGCTACATGAAGCGATTATGAATGATTCTTGACCATATTCCTCTACCCCACCTCCATCCGACCATGCTCTTCAGTCATAGAGTAAAACTACAATCTTGAACAAAACACAAAAATATAATAAAGAAAATAAAATAACTTCTAATTTAAGTTCAGAAGCATTTACTTTTTCCCGACAAGTCATATATGTTTGTAAACCTTTGTTGCTTTGAACATCGGAAAAGGTTAATTTTGATGTAAATTTTTTCTTGTGTCTTTCGGTGACTAATTGTACACTATAGGTCATTTGTGTAGTAAATGGGGAAGCTGTTATAACCGTTATAACCGTTTGTATTGCTTTCATAAACCCATTAGTTTTTAAGCGAATACAACAAATTGTTCTCATTAAGTTACTAAACTTTGGTGAACATGAAATATTTATGTATGGCATTATCTAATGTATATTGCTTTGTGATGAAATCTCAGCTGGATAACCTCTGTTTATGTCATTCCAAATCTTCTTTCATTACACCTTAACAACAATAATAACGATCTAAGGTCACTGTGTCTTAAAAACATTAGAACACGTTCTTTCTCAAAACATCTTAGTATCGATTTAAAGGGTCATCTTAAAAAAAAGACTTAAACAACTGTCATTTTTTATTGGCATCTTAATATTTGTATTTTAGCTTAACAAGTCATGAATTGTAAAACGACAATCATTCTTGTATAAGAGATGGTCATACTCTATTTATTTTGTTTTGAAAGAAGAAGGACTTCCTTAATTTACAAACGGAATACAATAAATTATCGAAACTATGTTATATATCAGAGTTAATACGGATAAGTTCAAACCATTTTTCATTTAACCGAGCACGCCAAACACACACTTGATAATTATTAAGGTTCGGATCATGGGGAATCACCTCCATTTTGTCGATGCTGCTTTATAAAAGCAACAATAGGAAAACAACAACAACAATAACGAATAAAGCAACAACAGTAAGTCTATTTTGATTTCTCTTTCAAAATTTCCTTTTATCATGGTATCCACGAAGAAAGAACTTTTTGTACATTATTCCCGCATGAAGGTATTCTAACCACAGTGTAAATATGATTACAACTTATTTTAAATCTACATAAAAAATAAAAACTATGCCATGTTAAGAGATTGCATACAATTTATTTTATTAAGGCACCATTCGTCTATCATATGCAAAGACTGTATCACAAATACAACGGAAATACACTTCAGCTGAAAAGTGAACCCATCTTTTCAGATTAAATGTTTACGATCCACGATATAAAAATATTGTATTTGTTTGACACAACACGATTTGCTTTATTTGGAAAGTGAACCCCTCCTATTCAGATGAAACGTTTACGAACCAGATAGAGACGATTTAGTATTTATCTCACACACCACGATTAACTTTAACTGGAAAGCGAACTCATTTTATTTTCAGATCAAGCTTGTTGAGGTAAGATATACTTATACTTTTGGGGCCAAAGGTATCGTTACTTTTGTACAAGCCTACACGTCACAATATATATAAGAAACATAGCGTTATCATAGTAATTCGATCTTGCTTGCAACAGTATGTCTTATTGTCAGCGTCAGAAAAATCAGATCATGATTCGACGCCTCGCGTCTCGTATTGATCCTGATTTTCTGGTGCTGTCAACTTGATGTGATTTAGCAATCAAGATCACATTTCTATGATAACACACACACACACACACACACACACACACACACACACACACATGAAATCTAAAATACATCTGATTCTGGCTTTTCGCAATCATGTGCACGCTATTCCCAAGCTAATATGGTAAATTAAATATGTCGATTGAATTTCACCAGCGTTAGACTATCAAAGACTAGTAAAGAATATAATGTATGTCCCATATTTACATTCTGTGTGTTGACTTCATAAGCGACATTTGCTTTATCATGCATATTCATTACATACTATAAAGAATCACTCTATTAAGTCTTAAATGTAATATCATGGCCTAATAACATCTCTTGTAATTTAATATGTCGACTAGGAAACATTATCAAATTCAATTTGTTTAACAATGTACGCAAACATTAAACAAATAAAAAAAAACTGATTTAACGTATCAGTTCCAAAGCAACACGAATACATCAATTATAGCATTCGAAGTACTCGTGTACCAAAGCATTTTTTTTCAATATAAGGGTCATCCAGCTGAGACTAAAGTCGTATAATACGCCCGTGGATTGGGGTCCACGTGTTCATACTATTTATGATTTTGATCAAAACGATATAGATGCGAGTTTCCGGCGCTTTATGCAGGGATGGGGGGAATTTGTGTCTACTTTGTTCGCAATTGTATTGATAAATGCGATGGATCGTATCATAAATAATACATACACTCGCTACCTCATGATTTATTAAACATCTCTTTAGAGATCCTGCGATAACTATATTTATGTAAATTGCTGTATCTTTTGCTTAAAAAGTATATTGGTATGGTTTCATTATTTTACATAAGAAACACGATTTGCTTATTGTATTTTCATATTTGCATGCAGAACACCTTTAACAAATTTAAACGAATATCTTCTGGGTCTAAGTAGTTGCTACAGGTATTTCATACGTTCTCTTTACAAGGCGGAAAGTACTTCCTTCCCTTAATTCCTCAGGCTTTCTGTCTGTAACACCACTTAAGATCTATGACCTTTAGATACATAAAAACCTCTCCCGTCTTAGTTTCGATTTGCGCACAAAGTACAAGTTAGATCAGTTCATCTCTACAGCCAGTGCATACAAATGCTTCTAATCGTTACGACAAAAAAGTGCTACATACATAGAAAAGCAATAGAACAGTATTAATTTCCGTTAGACAGAACCAAATATGGCAGGAGAGTATTGCCTTCCTATCTATTAAAAGGATACGTTATACCCATGAAAAGGACGCTTTTAGTCACTTTTTTTTTTATTTATAATAAAATTGACAACGTTTAGATTCCTCATCTATTAACAGTTTTAAGCTTGTCTATTCAAGAGATGATTCTTAAATATGTTCTTATATAATTATATTTATATTCACGCTTTAAACCAAATATTCCTCCATTCCTACAGACTCCTATTATTGCCATTATTACAATCCAGTACAAGGGTACGGTAATATTTCTACTCTATTATTGCCATTATTACAATCCATTAAAAGGGCACGATAATATTTCTGGCACACTTAAAGTTCTAACATAGTTAAATGGGAACATCTTTTTGGTTCGTAATTGACGGGAGGGGTAGGTGGTACATCAACATATCTAAAACACTTTTAATTAAAAGTCATGCGATCTTTATGGCTCACAACAGATAAAATAAAAGATGGTCCAATGTTTAGTTTAAGATTATCGAAATCGGCACTTGGCAGTTCGCTAACATCCGTACAACTACAATAATTGGAACTGTCATAAACATTCTACTGTATGTCAGTTCTATCATGCTTCTTGCTACACTGCAAGTGATATCACAACGATATAAATGTGGTACTGAAAAATCACGAACCTGAATAGAATATCAGATACTAACGTTATTGAGACTACTCATTAAAGAAGCACATTGATTGTAAATTTAGTGGGATTAATGAGCTCCAAAATTTGAAATGCTTTAGTAACTATAATTCCTGGTAATAAACTGTATGTTTGATAAACTCAATAACTTTCAAAGAGGTGACATAACTGTTTCATGAATTTAACAATCATCCTATCAACAAATATCTTATGTTTGTTTTAAAGTACGAATGGCATATATGTAGTCAAACTATTTGCTTTACAAAATAACATTCAAGAGAATGAGAAGTTTGATCTTTCTGGTTCAAACATGATATTCGACAGAATGTCAGACCATGCGCAGAATGTATAGACCGCATTCAGTAATCATGGCATCGACGGCAACAACTCCGATAGCCAGATAATCAAGTTAGTTCGATATGAAGATGGATTACAAAATATAGTTTCAAAGATTCCAATCAGATATATGTACAACACAAAGGGTATGAGAATAACCTAGACGTTGATTCAATCGTTAAAACATTTACGCTTGTTTTAAATTTCGTTATAATAAAATATAGCACGATACACACAAATACTTGTTCAATTATGAATGTCACTTGGACTAAATATTTACCTTGACAATTCATAAATAAAACCTTCAATCACAAAACATTAGCCCAAAATAACCCAAATGAGTTGATGTGGGAATAAGTTTCTCACTATTTTGATTAATTAGTAATTAATACAATATGGACAGCATCTAGATATCCAGATTTTGAGGATATATTTTGAAAAGACATACGTAATAAATGAAATTCTTATATCAAAAAGAAATGGTTTAATCAGTGTACATTCTTGGCAATTACATCGACGAAATGACAACAGTTCTGTTTGCTGCAAATGTAACATACAGATACAGTTGAAGGAAATGGAAAGACGAAATACAAACTACCAGAGGTGAGGAGCAGCAAAATTAGTCTGGTAGAGAAATAAAAAAATTAGACTAGCAAATCATCTGGACATTACAAGCGAATCAGAGGAATATAATATTTTGCATAAGAAAATTCCATTCGATTCGGATTATTGGGTTAACAAAGCTGACACTTTATGGAAAATATTTGGATTCCGGATCTAAAACAAAGACTGCCACGTACCGTACGTAAAACTTATACTGCAACTCCGTTTAATATATTACATTGGCTATATAACCTGGACCAAGCTAGCATAACAAATGAATTTAGCGAGATGATCATGTATTATACAGAAACTATCTTTTCACATACAAGCCATGCAACATATTTTAAAACTGCACGAACTTCGGCAGTATCGATCCTAGGAAAAATACAGATAACACTGTGATATGCCAGCTTAGCAGAATAGACTAAACTGGGAAGAGCAGCGTGTGTGTGTGTGTGTGTGTGTGTGTGTGTGTGTGTGTGTGTGTGTGTGTGTGACATTAATTTGATCTCTCAATGTTTACTGGAGTTATCTCAAAGATAAATAAAACTTCTTGTTTGAAAATGGGCCAGAAGGACATAAAACTGCGCATCAAGGTTTCGGAGGGCATGTGTTAACTTCTGACAACCATAAATGTAACTATCGATTAGGATCACTGAATACCACAAAATGTTGCAAGCTAATGCAGTTATTTCTATGCTAGACAGAATAGAACACACAGGCTGGATATACATCTTTCTTCAGGATAATAATGGACTGACAGGTGAGGGAAAATCTAGACTGAATAAAAGCATTGGATCATATGTGATTTGCATATAAAGTGCTTTGGGTCAAAACGGACTATCGATTGCACAGTTTGTTTTGAGAGTATCTGACCTTTATAACAAGTTGATGGAGCTGACAATTTTAGGAGAGCCAGATTGAAAAGCCACAGATGAAAACATCATCATAAAATTCTAAGAATTCACAACAGTTTCATAAGTGAAATTTGATTATGCCATTGGTTGTGATGGTGATGGCGTGTTTATGTTTTCTTAATGAAATGGTGATGAATCGGGGTTGTGTCGTTGGATTCAGCAATAATATTTAGTGACTCGTTTGAACTAGGCGTAAATCTCATAATTATTACAACAAAAATAAATACAGGTATTTCAAAGGCAAATACATAATCTGTTACAGCAAGGCCAATGGATGTAGAAGACAAAAAAGAAAAAGCAGTAATATATATGTGCGGAAGATGTGATATGATGACGATATTGTCACGCTACAAGGTTTGTCGAGCTCTGCTTTAGTTCATTCTCCAACATCTTTTCGAAACAAAGCCGTTCCTGCTGTAAGTTCTCACAATTATTTCTGTTTGCAACATACGTGACAATTCGAACACGAAATTAAAAAAGAAAACAAAAACAATAAATTTATTTTGATTCTAGCAAACCCAATAATGCCAAACACATTGAGTCACAGATGCAAGTTGCAAACCCAATAATGCCAAACACATTGAGTCACAGATGCAAGTAGCAAACCTAATAATACCAAACACGAAAATAAAACGTTTAGTAAAAACATAAACAATTTATTCAGCCCTTCTAAGCAACCAACCTCTCATACTACTAATTGTCCAGGATATGCTTTAATAGCTGAACCAAAACAAAAAGTCAGTAACATTTTTAACACCAGTTTTGATTTTGAAATGTTTAGACGGTCAGACATAATTTGATAATTGTGCCGTAATGTAGAAATGATGTATTTTTATGACATTACACGATCTGCGTTGACTGGAAAGTGAATCCATCTTTTTCAGATGAAAAGTAATATATGAATGATGTACTTGTCTGACACAATACCATTTGCTTCTATTGGAGGCTGATCTTTTTCAAATGTAAAGTTTACGATTCAAAATATAGAAACGATAAATTTGTCTGACACAACACGATTTAATTTAATTGCAAAGTGAACACATCTTTTCAGACGAAACGTTTACGATCTACAATATAGTACCGATGTATTTGTGTATATAACTATCATAGTAACTCGATCTTGTTTGCTCGATGATGTCTTGTCAGCGGATTATGCGGATTCTCTGATGCTGTCGACTCGATGCGGTCTACAATTAAGATCATATTGTTATGATAACACACACACACACACACACACACACATATATATATAGTTCTGTGCACACTTATCCCGAGGAAATACGGTAAATTAAATATTTCCATTGAATTCACACCAGCGTTAGACTATCAAAACTTTTGAATAATAACGAATATGTGTGTTTATTTCATAAGTGACATTTGCTTTATCATGCGTATTCTTTACAGAATTAAAAAAAAATCACTCTATAAATGCTATAGTCTTAAATGCAATGTCATGGCATCTCTTAATATTTTTATATGTCGACTAAGAAACTTTATCAAATTCAATGTGCTTAACAATGTATGCAAACATTAAATACATAATAAAGATATTTAACATATCAGTTGCAAAGGAATAACATTAATTATAGCATTCAATGTACTCGTGTACCAAAGCATATTCTTCACTACAAGGGTCGCCCAACAGATACTAGTGTCTCATAATGCGCCAGTGGATCGGGGTCCACGTGTCCATACTGTTTATGATTTTAAGCAAAATTGTACAGAACCAGATGTCCGTGTGCGTTATTATGCAGGGGCGGATTTGTGCCTACTTTGTTCCCAACTGTACAAGTCTAAAACACTGATAAATTCGGTGTATCTTATCGGATTATTCATAAATAATAAATACACTATCTACCTTACAATATCTTAAGCATCTATCTAAAACACTGGTAAATGCGGTATATCCTATCGGGTTATTAAAAAATAATAAATAAATTCGCTATCTCACAATATGTTAAACATCTATCTAAATGCTATGTAGCTTATCCGGTTATTGATAAATAATAAATAAACTCATAAGCAATTGTTCAGTGACCCTGCGATTACGATGTTTATATAAATCTCTTTTTCCGTAGAAAAAGATTAAATTGGTATAGTTTCATTATTTTACGTAAGAAACACCATTTTTATATTTGTATATTTTTATATTGTATTTTCAAATCTGCATGCAGCACACCTTTTAACAAATTCAAACGAATTTCATCTTGGTCTAAGCAGTTGCTAATGGTATTGTATGTTCACTCAACGAAGCCTGCATGGGAAGGACTACTTCTACCTCCTAATCCCTGAGGATTTCTGTCTGTAATTCCACTTAAGAATAATGACCTTTTGATCCATAAAAAACTCTCCCGTCTTACTTGCAATTTACGCACAAAGTACAAGTTAGAGCAGGTCATGTCCTGACCTCGGTATATCAATGCTTCTAGTCGTTATGGCATTAAAATGCTACAAAAAACAGAAAAGGAATAGAACAGTATTAATTTCCGTTAGACACACCTACATAAGGCAGGAGAGTACTGTGTCTTACTATCTGGTCAAATAATTCATTCTGCCCCGGGAAAAAGACACGTTTAGGCATTATTTATAATCTTTTCAAATTTTAAGCTTATGTTTTCAATAGATGACGCTTAAATATTTTGTCATATAATTATATTTACATTCACGCTTTAAACCAAAGATTTGATACAGACTTTGATCTATTCATTTTATATGCTCCTTTTCCCGATTGTTAACATCATTTCAGCTCTCAAAGAATAGGTGCTTTTTTGCACTAATCACCTGTATGGTGTACGAAAATATAAATTACAGATACTCATCTCTTTCATCTAACAAAGTACCGATTTACAGCTATTTTCAAGCGGTTCAACGTTAAAATACATCATTTCACTGTTATTCAAAATTGGTCCATCGCCATAACAAAGCGGTTGATCGGCCTTTAATAAAGAGAAGAAAAAAAAAACATAGCTAAAAGCCGCTTTTGTTTATCCTGTGAATATCAAATGTACTTAATAATAATAGTGATAATGGTGTAACAAAGCAAATAAGCGTAAACAGATCCCCCCTCTCTCTCTCTCTCTCTCTCTCTCTCTCTCTCTCTCTCTCTCTCAGACTACACTACATGAAATAGATACATTTTACTTGTAAAAGATGAGAATCTATCCATGCTGTTACGACTGTTTACCTGGTGAGATAACTGCCAGCTCGCCTCTGTCCACGTGGGTTCGAGTCCCGTTCTTGGTCAGTGTGGGGTTAGTGAGAAAGCTTGTCAGTAGCTTACTATGGGTCGGTGGCTCTACCCGGGGTTTTCTCGGGTTCTTCCACTACCAGCTATATTGTCCGGAATCGTGTGCTGAAAAAACAATTGTTGCTGAACCCACAACAGCCTTGTGTGCTGCACATTATTAGAAGGACATTTCAAAGACTAGATACGAAGTGCACGTACTCTGACAGTTGAAAAAAAAAAAAAAGACGAGTGCTTACAAAAGAGTTTCTTAATTACTTGGTGGTCGTATATAACTTGTTACTGTTGTATTGCCATTCACACAATCTAGTTCAAGGGCACTGGTATTTTCGAAACAATGAAATAGTATCATCTTCTTGGCTCCTAATTGGCGGGAGGGGGGATGTATACAATACATATAGATGTGTGACTTGTATAATATAAGTAGACAATACATATAGATGTGTGACTTGTACAATACACCTGATTATGTTTGCTAAAGAGCAATACCTGTACTTAAATACAAACTCTTTAGGGTGAAGACACGAAAAATGTCAGCAATATATACCTATATATATATATATATATATATATATATATATATATATATATATATATATATATATA
>JAECUM010052348.1:0-34475 GCA_016617855.1 Megalonaias nervosa
GATAAATATATATTTTTTTTATTTTCTGTCTTTTTAGTTCTAATTAAAAAATCTTGTAAATTCTTGGGTGTTCTATAAGCAAGAATTGGTTTATTTTTGTAAGGTATTGTTACGTTACTCTTATTTGATAAATTTTTAGAGACTCCAATATTTCTGATTATAAGGACTGTGCTATGTGTTGAATGATTATATTGTATTGTGAAAGGAATTATGTTTTTCTCTGTTGTTCATTTTGCTGTGCTTAAAGCCTCATATTGAGTACGATTATGGGCTTTGTTCAGCTGTTACGTATATGTAATTTAATTGCTTGTGCGTTAGTTTTAAATTCTCTTTTATTTTATTTTTATTTCATTACGTTATTGTAATGATAACTTTAATCAATGGATTTGATTTTTTTCGGAAAATTCAGTTTTCTGTTTTGACCTGATAAACACGCAGTCTACTGCTCAGTTATATTTTTAACTAACCTAGTTCTTGACCTTGGTTCCGATTTTATAAAGATTGAGTGAAAATGATTGGTCATTACCGAGGACACGTTCAGCCCACGTGTTAGTCTGTTGTAAACAGTTTTATTTTTAAATTTATTTCCAGTGTGGGAATCTGATTCTTAGATAGAGCTATTGTAGCCTACGTGCAAATTGCCATTTATTTTACTGCGCTGTTCAAGTTAAGTGACCACGTGAGCCATCATGTCATCCAAAATCGCGGGTTAAAACAGATATTTTCTAGTGGATTTGATCCGTCGTCAATATATACCTTCGGGCTGAAGGTATTTGTTTTATTTTTGCCATTTGAGTTGTTTTTCGTATTTTAAATAATTTAATCACCCTGGAAATACTCTTCCTTAACGAAACTCTTGGACAAGTACATTCACCAAATTATTCGGAATTCAAAAGCCGGAATTATATTCTTGGAGACTCAACAAGTAACTGCTGACACATCATCACAAACTGGTTATAGAGGGCGTCATCGCCTTCCATATTGGAACTTCATCGAGATTCGAACTTGGATTCAGTTAGAACTTTTAGTGATAGGACTTACCTTTTTGAATTCTAGGATTAATTTTTGGATTATATTCACAAACCGTAAGTACTATTTTATATTTTTACCTTGTTTTCTAGGGAAATAAATTTTGTTATATTTACAAAGCTTGTTGACTCCACTCTTTTCTTTTGTTACTTTTGTACGAGCCTACACGTAACACAACGTAGAATGAATGTTTTGTGTAGGATAATTTGATTTTAGAAATATGTTTTTAATTCATTCAACGAATTTTGTAACTGACAATCATCTGAAATAATGCGTAGGAATCATTTGGCCTGGCTATATGGTATACCGTTATTACTTAACGTGGGATGACATGAAGAATACTCCACATATTGGTGGATATTAGTTTCCTTAACATGAACAATTATAGTATTATTGATGTTTTATTATATTTACATCCAAAAATGAAACATGAGTACTAGATGCAGTATAAGTAATTTAATCGTCGTGTGAAAATGATTTAGGGGATCAAAGAATTTGTTCGGTTTTTCACTGAATGGTTCCAGATCATAAAGATGTCATCTAAAAATCTAACCCAAACAGATGTATTAAACTTTCGTTTTGAAGAAAATCTTTTTCTAATTTTTACCCATGAAAAGGGAAGCGTATGAAGGAGCCATAGGACTACCCATTGCCGTACCCATTATTTCGATGTAATTTGTATTATTAAATTGTAAATAATAATTTCCAAGATAAGTTATATTATTTTACAAATACCTTCACTAGATAGTTTGCTGTTATTAGGATTGTTATCAAAAAAATATTTACACGCTTCAATACCATCTGTATGCGGAATGTTGGTATATAGCGATGTTACATCTAATGATACTAGAATTGAGATATCAGATAGCTGTGGAATCGACTTCAACCTTTTAATGAAATCAATAGTATCTTTAATGTATGAAGGAAGTAATTTCATTAGAGGTTGTAAAACACAATCAATAAATTTGGACAGGTTTTCAGTATATGAATTTCAACCTGATATAGGGGGTCCTGAATAATTTAAAGATAAATTATGGTCAGGTATTTTATTAGTTTTGGGTAATACGTATAATTGAAGTGTGCGTATTTTGAAGAAAACGGATGACATTTTAAAATAACAATTGCGTCATTGACATAACGTCATGGTATGGATCATCATAACAATTATATATATATATATATATATATATATATATATATATATATGTATATATAAGGAGTATAGCAGTAGTAGCAAGCAAGTATATATAAGGAAGGGTTGCTGCTGTTAAGCAAGGGCAAGGTTGCTGCTAAGGCATATATATATCCTAGAGAGCGATCACGGGCCGTGGGGTTAGTAACACCCGGGAATCTCTTAGTTTTTGTTGAACAAAATTTTTCTTTATAAAATTAAAAAGTGTTGTTCGGCCCGGACCCTCTTATCCCCGGTTCCCCGCGCCCCTTGTCGGCCCTGATGACAGGATCGAAAAGATACATGAGTCTCTAATGAAAACTGAATTAGTAACATAATAAAATAATCAAAACTTACTCAACAAGTCATACATTCAATTATTGTTTTATAAAGGATATACAACATCTCAACTTTTTAATGAACATTTTATACAATTTTATATAGTGCTTGGTATTAAGGCCAATAGAAGAATCTTAAAGTAACCGCAAAACTAGTTGCACAGAATTATCGGCGACTGTGTCAATGTTTGGACAGACAGACAGACAGACAGAGATTAGTGTGTGAATGTGTGTGTGTGTGTGTGTGTGTGTGTGTGTGTGTGTGTGTGTGTGTGTGTGTGTTTAACGTAGTCTTAACTGTTTGGGACATATCGCTACAGTGTAGCAGTTTGTAGTGATATCCAGCACTGTGGCATCATGCCGCAGACATGTTCATCATGTCCACCCAGGCATATTATCCTTTAATACCGTCTAGTAAGTCTTTGTTATGACTCGTTCGGGCTTCGAGCCCGCGACGTCCTGCACACAAAACGGACGCTTTTACCACTTACACCACCAGAGCGGTCCTTGCAATTCTTGCATTTCATTTGTAGATTTACAAGTATACAATAACATATTTCTGCTGAAAAACCATTTTACGTTTCATCTGACATCAGTAAAATATTGCATCTATAATTTCCATTTAATAAGCGATTAGAATTGATTAATATTTGCAATAATATGATGTCATTAATCATACCATCCACATTAAAACATATATTTATATATTTATGTCAATGAGGAGAGAGACCAAAATTATATTATGTTTGTTGTTCAATCGTTTTTATCTCTTGTTCGATTTTATCTTATTTCCAAGATGATTTTTGCAAAATAATTTTGTTTATACAGGGATTTGTAAGAGCACGTACTGTCGATTTTTTCACATTTTCATGATTAATATTGCTGTTTCCATTGCAAAGTAGTATTTTAAATTTTAAATTAAATTATTAATTGAAATAAATATTTCAAGCTAGCCCTATTGGTTTTTTATTATTTAATTACCTGTTATAAAAGACAGCAAAATAACAATCTTGCCTCTAATTGATTCTACACATTTACATACCTCTAACATTCCAAGTTTGCTAAATGATAACCTTTCATAATTGATTTACCTCTATGAGATCAACAAGGTTGGGTTAACATTTGTCTTTCTTACATACTGTTTGAGACATATCGCTGCAATGTCTGCTTGTAGCATTTGTAGTGATGTCTAGCACTGAAGCATCATGCCGCAGTCTTGTGTCATCATGTCCACCCAGGCATATTATCCTCTAGTACCGTCATGTAAGTCTTTGTTATGACTCTTTCGGCCTTCGAGCCCGCGACGTCCTGCACACGAAGCGGACGCTCTTATCTCTTAGGCCACCAGAGCGGTCCTTGCAATTCTTGCATTTCATTTGTAGATTTGCAAGTATACAATGACATGTTTTTGCTGAAAAGCATATTACATTTCATCTGACATTAATAAAATATTGCATCTACAATTTCCATTTAATAAGCGATTAGAATTAATTAATATTTGCAATAATATGCCGTCAATAATCATACCATCCACATTAAAACATATACTTATATATTTATGTCAATGAGGAGAGAAACTGAATTATATTATGTTTGTTGTTCAATCGTCTTTATCTCTTGCTCGATTTTATGTTCTTTCCAAGATGTTTTTTACAAAATAATATTGTTTATGCAGGGATTTGTAAAATAACGTAGTGTCGATTTTTTCACATTTTCATGTTTAATATTGCTGTTTCCATTTCAAAGTAGTTTTTTAAATTTTAAATAAAATTATTAATTAAAATAAATATTTCAAGCTAGCCCTATTGGTTTTTTTTTTTTTATTTAATTGCCTGTTATAAAAGACAGCAAAGTAACAATCTTGCCTCTAATTAATTCTACACATTTGCATACCTTTAACATTCCAAGTTTGCTAAATAATAACCTTTCATAATTGATTTACCTCTACGGGATTAACAAGTTTGGGTTAACATTTGTCTCTCTTACAGTCTTTTAGTGAATAGAAGCCGAGTTAGCTTTGAGCCCTGCTACACCTCAGTGATCAACAGAAAGTGTCTGTAAATCGCATCGAACTGTACTCTATCAATGCACTTAATGGTGTGAACAATACAACTAATAAACAAAATGCTCAAGACATTTGATTATTAGAAGTGATTACTAATCAGGTGTCACTTGTTGAGTCGTGTCACAAGAAGAGCACACAATCCTCAACAGCTGTGTCTCAGATGAGAAGTCAAAGTTGTCAGTGGTTTTAATCTACGATGTCAATGTGAATTCTATTTTCCGAATATTTACAATTTTCTGTTGGACGAATCCTGGGTGTATATAGCCCCTGTTTCTTCGACGCGAAGTCAGAGTTCTCGGGGATTTTAATCTACTATGCCAGTGTGAAGTGTATTCTCTGGATATTTACAATTTGTGTTGGACTTTTTGGAACACATTACTTGATCAAGAACAGAAGAATAAATCCAGTAGAAAGGTAGTAATATACAAAGTTCTTAAATCTTACGATTAACTTCATCTTTGAAGGTGTAAAAATAAGTAGTTTAATTTATATTAACGATGTGCGTATTTAGTCAAAGAGGTAGCGTGCTTACTCATTTAATTATCATTTACTTCTTGAATTATTACTTAATTATTTAATTAATGTTTATATTACTTTTATTAGACCGGATCGCGGAATATTTGATTTTCTCCACATGTGTCAATTTTAAATATCTGATATGAACTAAACTGAATCAATGTCTTGAGGACAAGGAATTTATACAAGTCTATTGTAGGAGCAAAGCTGTTAATAATTATTATTATTGAAAACAATAGAACAATAAAGAAAATTCCATCGGTCACTTTATTAGAAAATGGTTTAATCATTCCACGAAATGACAATCCAAAAATGAGATTATAAATTAACACAAGTGGATGTCAACGATTGCAAGTGAACAATGGTAATGAATCGCCGCAGAAATCAATCATTACATTTCTACAACTACATACTAATCCTCTATTAGCGCATGATTCTATTTAGCAGCTACAATCGTTTTGGGAACTGTGATATTTTCAAATCATTTTATTGGAAAATGTGCAATATGACAACATATACATCTTATGAGAATAAACAATTATATTCCAGTAGTATATTTTATCAACATATGTTTTATCCCCTTTTGGTGGTATATATTTTATTAGGCCGTTATTCCACGTACATTTATACAATATTACATTAAATTATTGTTATAACCTATGATAGATTTGGTCATTTTAAGAATATATCTTTCAGTTTAATTCATTTTCGAGCAATAATTACGCTCATATATTATAAATTTATTTGATTCTGTGTTTTCATTACATGTGTTTCACTGACGTTCTGATAATGAATAGAAGCCGTCATTTTTATCTTTATCTTCAAACATTTGCACAATCTCACACATTCACAGATAAATCCGATTTTAATTAAGAGAATTTAGAAACCCAGAAAAATCCAAAATTGCTATACACTCTTCTCACGTAATTTTTGCAATGCCCCGGTTAGTTTCCCTCTTGTTATGCTGCTATTTCCCGACACCGATAGAAATCTGTTTCCACCTAGGCATACAGTGAATTTTCTTATCCATTTAACATAAAAATCTGCTGACTGTGACATTTTATTTTCAGATTTATATTGAACATGTATTATTTATTTACGAGTATGTTAATTCGTTAGTCACATGTATTGTTAAGACTGCTTATCATCCTAAAATGTTTATACCAGCAGTTCTTTTCTGATTCTGAATTTTTGGTAATTTCTCTGAACGCTTGTTCAGCACGTGCGATTAATGTTTACTGACCCTCTCTGACAAATGACACCTGCCCAGGTATTGGCATAACACTGAAAGTGTCCCTTCCTATTATATTAATATTATAGCTGGTGAATTGTAGGCTTCATTGTCAACACTTCCTATTTTTGTCAGTCTCACTAAATTTCGCAAAGTGTCTTTCGCAAGGAGTCAGGAATAGCTTTAGTGAGTTTCATATTACAACTTCTACAACAATTCATATTAAAAAACAAAACTTACTATAAAATACCGGCCATAATGGTCAATGCTATGTTTCTCCATTACGTATGTTTGCGCATGATTCCACTTACTAAATAATTTTTGTGGGTACAACCTTTCTGGAAAATATTTAGTCGCAAATCATGTTATTGGATACTATGCATCATGAGAACTCAAATATGTTAAAGGATTGTTCATATATATTCGGCTACTATATTTGATCAATAGACGTTTTTATCTAGTTATTTGGTCTACCTATTTTATTTTATATAGTGAATTTGCACACCCATTCATATCCTAAATTAATATACAATCTTTCCAGGTAATTTTGGAATGCTAATGTTAGTTTTTTCTAGTTTTCCCGACATTTCCCCCATAACTATGGAAACCTGTTTCTACCTAGGCATAAAAGGAATTATTTCTTTTTATCCATTTAACCTAAAGATCTGCTTACCCTGCCATTTTGTTTCTCATATTAATGTATGCCTATGTCTTTAATAGAGGTGCGCCATAGTACTAATGTACCGGTTTACTGAGGTACATTCTCTTCCGATGGTACGCATCATGGTACATCACTGTTCCATTACTACGATATTCTCGAAAGTATCGAATATAGGGAACCTCTTGCGTTTATCCTGAGTACGAGGCTATATGGCGTCTTATCGTTATTCATGACAATTGAAATAAATATTTTTCTTTACAAAACAGTTTTATCAATATTTTTATTATTTGATTAGATACGTTAATATGTTGAGTACACGTATTCCTTTGTAAGGGTAATTACCATCATAGGATGTTTAGGTTAGCAGTTCTTTCCTCTTTGAATTCTACGCAATTGAATGAAGATTTGTTGAGTAAGTGCGTTTTATGTTTACTGACCCTCTCTAATAAATATCTTGCCCAGGTGTTGCCATTCTACTCAGTGCACTTTTCCAATTATATTAATAGTGTAGCAACTGAATCGTAGACTTGACTGTGAACAGATCCTAGTTTTACCAACAGGGTCTAATGTCGGCACAGTGTCACCTATAGTTACATTTTTAAATTACAAATTATACAACAATTAGAATTAACATAGAAACCTATTACAGGCTAATAAAAATTTAACTTTAGGCAGTGGGTGCTGCGATTTTCTTTCCAAAGAAGAAATTTTAATTTCTTTTAACGCAAGATAATACTTGTCCAATAATATAATGTATACATTTTGTTATTTCCCGATAAATCAGAGCAAGATATTTGTTTACCCATTGACAGAACGAGAACATTAAATTTATGATCCCTAATTCACATGTGGTATACCATGAAACGTCTCGCGCTATGTTCAGAACTACCACTGCACATACTTTCTCTTTGTACCCAGCTCTAGCCGGTAACATTATTATTTTTCCGAACAATAATTACTAAAATTACTACTAATACAATCGATAAAAGGGGAAGATTGTCCCCTTGACGAAAACCAACGTACAATTAAAAAAACTGGATTGCACTTCAGTTTTCTTGTTTCTCTTTTAAACTGTATATTATCAACATTTAATTTTAATCACCGTAATTTCAAACTGTAATTCCTACATAATGTTCCAACAGTCGAGAAGCTTTAGAAAGGTAATTAGTAGAATAAAAACATTTTTAATATTTTCTTCTGTACTACTATCACCGTTGTACTTTTGTAAAGCCGTATCAGCGTTCATCTATTAATTTTGTAAAACTTTTCTCTGATTATATCTGATGGGAACATTTTACAGGAAATATTAAAGTATCATCTATTTTCAAAACTTCTATAGATTTAGTTTTAATTGGCAACAAAAGGTAATTCTCTTTGTTATTATTATAGATAATATCACTTGCTTGAATCCAGCCTATAGTGAATCTGTTGATTTATTGAAATTATCAATCATACATTTTGATTTTTTTTTTTATCAAAGTCAATTTTCAGATAGGACTATTGCATTCATTTCAATTTAGCATTATGAATGCCAAAAGACAGCCGCTAAACTGACCATATCCATGATCATGCAGCACAGCTTTTATGCTGAAGAAACTGGAACTTAGCTTATCACCGTGTTGGAACTTTAAGGACATCCTACAGCTTACATATGTACACAATGGAAGAGAACAAGAAACGGAAGGAAGAATCACCCTAACTCTGGAATAGAAATGCTATCCACCTGGCACATCCCTATGCTAATTAGATGGAATTATTACCTTAGGTATGGACCAGGTTGAATGCATTTATATAGCAGCCTGGATAATCCAGCACAGTTTTGATGCTGAACAAACTGGAAATTAGCGAATCATTGTGTTGGACGCTTAAGGACAATCTACAGCTTACTCATATACAAAATGAATGAGATGAAGAAACACGAAGAATTACCCCATCTCTGGCATAGAAATGTTTTCTATTTGTACCCCATCTCTGGCATAGAAATGTTTTCTATTTGTACCCCATCTCTGGCATAGAAATGTTCTCTGATTGTACCCCATCTCTGGCATAGAAATGTTTTCTACTTGTACCCCATCTCTGGCATAGAAATGTTTTCTACTTGGCACATCCTGATGCGAATTAGACGGAATTATTATCACATGTATGAGCCAGGATGAAATCTTTTCTATAGCAGCCAAGGAAATAAAAGAAAAGGTGTTGTATCAACGCGTGTAGTCGTAGAACTAAATTACATTGGAGACAAGCATACACATAAGAGAGCGTTTGTTTCATATCAATATACAAACAATAACAAAACATAATACTTATCAATACTCCTCAACTGGAAACCTCCCTCACGGCTTTGAGTCTTAACAAACTAGAAATAAGAATACAGCTGTGTTAGAAGGACATTCGAATTGTTGCACAATGAAAAATTGGAAGAAAAAGGGAAACACGACAAAGCCTCCTGTCTCTCACACGGGACATTCGTGTACTGAGTAAATGAAATTTTCATTCCAAACTATAGCCGCAAACAATTTTTATCGTTAGTGTGCACTGTAATAGAAACGATTTAATGACATTCTCCAGCTTGCAGATGGAAACAAAATGGAAGAGATCTGGAACCATAAATAAGTACTCTCTCCATTTCACTCTCTGCAAGAGAAATTTGTCGATCTGGCACATATTGGTGCTGATTGGATTAAATTATCATCTATAGTGTGTGCCGGAAGGAAAATATTAATATATCAACTATCTGATTAGCAAACGATATGTATCACTTCATGCAGTCATATTGCTAAATTTGCATTTGAGCTAAGCATACGAAATAGAAAACGGTTGCTTGTTATCAAATTACAACCAAATAACAAATCAATATATTTCAATATTCACCAACAGTGAGCCACCTGGTACTATTATAGCTTAATGACTAGCACGACAGAAAAGAGGACAAACGAACAGTTATCGAGGAGAACCTTTTATTCGACTTTCGTCCGTTGCACATTATATCTAAGAACGTACCTTCAAGTTCATACAAATAGAGCAAAACAGATCTCCTGGATTCGAATGGACAAACGGGAAGAGGAAAAAGAACCAATACTCTCTTTCCCGCTCCACTCTCTGGAACAGAATTATACTCCATATGGCATATTGTGGTGCTGATTAAATTGAATAGCCATCATTAGTATGTGCCGAAAGGAAAGTATTTCTGTATCAGCTATCTAACTAGCAAAAAATATATTTATCACTGATGCAGTCATATATTGAAATTTACACTTGAGCATGACAGAATAAAGGATAAATCAACAGTCTCCGAGCTGAACCTTTTATACGTTGAACATTACATCTAAGAACATGCCTTCGAGTTCATACAAGTAGAACTTAACATTATTCCTGGATTCGAATGGACAAATGGGAGTAGACATGTTGTCCACCCGGCACAATCTGGTAATGATTGAATAGAACTATTCTTACAGATGTGAGCCAGGGGGAAAACATTTATCATGCTCATATTCAATTAGAATCGGAGCTTTATTCCTACTGTTTTTTAAATTGATAAATTGTATACCCTTTATCACAATATAATTATATGTATGAGAGTTTGTCTCTATTTCATTTTATTATTTTATCACGTAGTAGGTATAAGTTTCCTATAGTATGTGCAGTTTCACATTTTTTGTATTACCACACGTTAAAATATCACTTTCTGTGATTCTGATTGGTCCAAATAAGCCCATGAAATTATTCTGCAGTATCTACTTCACTGATTAGCTGGGATCGTAGGAAAACATTTTTAACCCCGCCTTCTGGAATGTTTTGTTCTGGTGGTGTGCATCATTGCACTTTTTCACTGTACCTGTAATTCGGTAGTTTCCATCAGTATTTAATTTACTTTACTTTAATTTAATTTTAATCCCGAACAATTCGCAACGACCTTAATGATATTAAGAGCACATTTTCATTTTTTATGAATTATAATATAATTATATTTATGATAATATAAGTTTCAGATTTATATTGAACATGTATTATTTATTGACAGGTATGTTAATTCGTTAGTCACATGTATTGTTAAGACTGCTTATCATCCTAAAATTTTTATACCAGCAGTTCTTTACTGATTTTGAATTTTTGGTAATTTCTCTGAAAGCTTTTCCAGCACGGGCGATTAATGTTTACTGACCCTCTCTGATAAATGACACCTTCCCAAGCGTTGGCATAACACTGAAAGTGTCTCTTCCTATTATATCAATATTGTAGCTCGTGAATTGTAGGCGTCAGTGTCAACACTTCCTATTTTTGTCAGTCTCACTAAATTTCGCAGTGTCTTTCGCAGGGAGTCAGCAGTAGCTTCAGTGAGTTTATATTACAACTTCTACAACAATTCATATTAAAATATAAACTTACTATAAGATACCGACCACAATGGTTATTGCTATGTTTCTCCATTACGTATATTTCCGCATGATTCTATTTAGTAAATAATTTTTGTTAGTTAAACCTTTCTGGAAAATATTTTATTCGCAAATCATGTTATTGGATACAGTGCATCATGAGAACTCAAATATGTTAAAATACTGCTCATATAGATTCGGCTAGTATACATGATCAATAGGCGTTTTTATTCCATTATTGGCCTACCTATTTTATTTTATTTAGTGAATTTGCACACCAGTTCAAATCCGGAATTAATATACAATCTTTGCAGGTAATTTTTGAATGCTAATGTTAGTTTCTTCTAGCTTTCCTTATATTTCCTGATATCGATGGAAACCTGTTTCTACCTAGGCATAAAATGAATTATTTTTAACCCATTTAACCTAAAGATCTGCCTACCCTGCCATTTCGTTTCTCATATCAATATACGCCTATGTCTTTAACAGAGGTGCGCAATAGTACTAACGTACCGGTCTACAGCTTACATATGTACACAATGGAAGAGAACAAGAAACGGAAGGAAGAATCACCCTATCTCTGGAATAGAAATGCTGTCCACCTGGCACATCCCTATGCTAATTAGATGGAATTATTACCTTAGGTATGGACCAGGATGAATGCATTTATATAGCAGCCTGGATAATCCAGCACAGTTTTGATGATCAACAAACTGGAATTTATCGAATCATTGTGTTGGAAGTTGAAGGACAGTCCACAAACACGAAGAATTTCCCCATCTCTGGCATAGAAATGTTGTCCACCTGGCACATCCTGATGCTGATTAGACGGAATTATTATCACAGGTATGAGTCAGGATTAAATCGTTTATATAGCAGCCAATGAAATGAAAGAAAAGGAGTTGATTCTTAAGAAACTAGAGATAAGAATACGTCTGTGTTAAAAGGACATTTGATTGTTGAACAACGGAAAATTGGAAGAGTATGTGAAACTCGACAAAACCACCCATCTCTCAAACGGAACAGTCAATCACTGAGTAGATGGGATTATCATTCCTAACTATAGCTACAAACAATTGATATTTAGTGTATGCGTGTCATGCATGGTATACCTCATAGTGTTGACATGGTGTATTTGGATCCCCGTGTTTGTGTTTGCGTAATAATCTCATTATTCGTCCTACTCTTTTGGGAACCCCGGAACGATCCGTGCTCCCTCACGTGTGCCACGCAGCTTTCTCATCGTACCATCATTTGCTCATTTTTAGAAAGGACGATCCCTGTCCCTCTGTATTGTTGCGTTTTGTACCTAAATATGTTTGCTTATGTTATTTCCTACGAGGTATTGATTGTTTTTGTTAATGTGTTATGTTATTAGTAAAAAAGATTACAAAAATTTTTAAAAATTTTTTTTCTTCTCCTTTAGTTTGCTATAATAGTTCTTTTCTTGAGGATCTCTAAATTAGAACATATCTTGCTTATTTGTTTTCATGATTGTATTGATATATGTGATTAAGTCCGTATATTTTGTCTTATCTGTAATGTCATGTGTGTATAAAAAATTTTTGGCGTCTACTCCTCCATTTTCTTCACGTATTATGTTTGTTATTCTATACCTTTCCTCGGCGGTGTTTGGGCATCTGAATATAATGTGATTTATTTTTTATTTTTTTTGAATTGATGTATATTTTATATCCCCTCATTTTTTCCATACGACTTTCCAGTTTAACTCTTGGTTATGTATTCCGGTTAGCAGTGTTTCATTATACAAGCCTTTAAATAAAATATTCTATATATTTTTATTTCTCTTCCATATTTCTTCCTTTTCTCTGTATTTATATACGAGATCTCTAATTCTCCGGCCACAAATGGGTTATTCAATCATTTTAGTTAAAGAGATGTTTCCAGATCTATATTGAATCTAACAGAGCGTATCCAGGTTGCTAAAATCAATATGTACAGTCAACTAAACTACTTCATAAATACAATACACTTCACTAGAGCTGTGCTAAGCAAAATAGAGGGGAATATCTTGAATTGGATTCGCTATATACACAGGAATATACCTACAGATTCAAAGAGAACGGTGGTTTAGGTGTGCACAATCTAAGCACGAAACAAACATCAAGTATTCGGAATAGAATAAAGCATATCATTAGCTTTCCACAACACCCATAGGAAGGAATTCATATTTGTTTGAATGGTTACTTGTGTCGCTTTAATGAAACAATCTTTAGAAACATCTCTTTAACTAAAATGATTGTGCAGCATCTTCACAGCCCAATTAACTATAGCCAGGTTCCCTTCCAAGGGAGGCAAGGTATGATATCCAAAAGATGTCTCTAGGACAAAGAATATATATATATATATATATATATATATATACCATATACTATATATATACTATATATATATATATATATATATATAATGTTCGTTCCGCCAAGGTGTAGATAGGGTTTTCATATCGGAACCTTGGCTAGCGAAGATGATACATACATACATACATACATACATACATACATACATACATACATACATACATACTGTCACGTTGTATGAGAAAATTTGTTGACAATTCTTGCTGATGTTTATAAATGTCTTTTGATATAAATTGTAATTCAAAGTGATTTGGGTAATGCCAATTCTTGTTATATATTTACGACTTTAGACAGATTTTGAAACAAAGAAAATACCTATCCGTGAATTGGTCATTGAGTTAACTTGAAATTCGGGGTAACTTCTTTGAAGAAACTTGCCGCTGGGCGAGAAACTCTTTTGTTTGCAATTAGCAGTCATGTCACCAGTCGGCTTAAGCTTGGAGGCCGGAAACCCGCTGTTGTAACGAGTCAGTGATACCACCCCAGACCGTTTTCAAAGAGACCACCGGTATCCAATCAGAACTAAGATAGTCGATTTTTTTTTTTGATTTTTTTTTTTGCGGGTTTCTCACACAGTCAGACATTATTCTGTTTAAGTAATTGTGAAAGAATCAGTGCACGTCTGGACATTGGCGAGAGCTAATCGTAGGAAATTCGATGCACTAGACTGCGCTCCGAGTGCCGAAGTGCGCTAGCAGCAGGCAGGGCGAACAGACAACTTGAGTTCCTGACCTTATTTTCGTAAAATAAAGGTTCATACAGGAACTAAAAAATAAGGTCAATAACGCTAAACCGAACCTTCTAACTTTTATTATTACCGTATAGTTTCAAAAAACGGATAATAAATCATTTTAGGTTAGCTCATTTTTGTTACTTTATTTTTGACTTTTTGTTTTTTATTTTTATAATGCGTTTAGTTTACTCGTCGGGTCGCTCAGTTTTTGTCGTTCACCCTACCTGCTGCTATAATTAACCAAAGATTTTATCCAGACCTATACGATATCTTGATCTTGGATCATGTAAATTTATTGTAATAAATCCAAACGGAACAGCCTGTGCTTGAGCAAAAAAGTTTTTGAACTTAATCATATCCATATTTCCTGAACACCAAGTATAATAAATATTCTGTAAATTATAATTATCTACTCCATTAAACATTACTAAAATATTGCAGTTGTCTCTGATCACTTTAGGTATTTGTGTATATCGTTGTGTAACATAAATCACGTCTGTATTCTTGTGTCTACCTCGAGAAAATATTCTAGCTGGATTTGTTTGTCTGTCCAGCATAACGTCATCGTACACCACTAAATTATTAATAAATCCATCTAGGTCATCTACAGATGGGGCTTCATCAATATCGGTAATAAATTCAACAACATCATCATCGTTTTCATTCAGCAATTTTGCATTTTCATTAAAATCTTTAAGTACTTCATAAAAGTGTTGATCATCTACAGATGGTGCTACTAAATACAGTTTACTCCATTTTAACCATCGCATTATTAAATTTAGTAATAGTTGTGTTTTACCCGATCCAGATGGACCTATTATAATCATCCTTATCGAATTTGGTAATGCTGGATGATGTTTTACTGGTTCCTGTTTTCGTGTCGCCGAAAAGTCAATTATATCCATATAGTAAATAATATGAGTCTATATTGTGTTCGGTGTAAAATTCCTACACCCACTGCTGAATTAACTACAATAACAACGAAGAATAAACGACGTGCTCTGACAGGCAAATGTGTAAAATGCGGTACGAAGAAATACAAATTTGTCAAAACAAAGACAGGTGGAGATATTGCCGCTTTATTAGGAAAATTACCAGGAACTCCATGGGCTAAATACCCCGGTGAGAAACATCTTCCTGGATATAATTATTGCGGTCCCGGAACTCGACTTGATATCCGACTTGATGATCACGATCAACCAAGATCAAGAGATTGCATATAAAAGTAAAGATTTACAACAAAGGCATCTCGCAGATGTAAAATTGATTCATGCATTAAATTCTATACCAAATAAATCTGTCAGAGAAAAACTCGCTAGTTTTCTAGTAAAATCTGCCATGAAAAGTAAAATAATGTTAGGGGCTGGTAATTAATTATATAAATATTATAATGGAATCCATTTATTATAGCCCAAGAGGATATTGGAGAGGCAGATCAGCTATTAGTAAATTATCTGAAGCAGCAAAAGTTTCACGTTCTGTTGCTGCAGCGTGGTTAGCACGACAGGCAATATGGCAAATTTATCTACCACCACCTAAAAAAATTCAATATGCACATTTTGATGTCAGCGTCCCTAATGAGGTTCATCAAGCAGATATTTTATTTTTACCACATGACACCATTAAAATTGGTAAACGTCAATCACGCACATACAAATACGCATTAACTGTCGTTGATGTTGCAAGTAGATATAAAGAAGCGGAACCATTATCAACAAAGACAGCGTCTGAAGTTGCATCTGCGTTTGAACGAATTTATCAGCGAGGACCTTTGCGATGGCCACAGTTATTACAGGTTGATCCTGGCAAAGAATTTCTTGGTACAGTATTATCGTTGATGAAAAAACATAACGTTAAAATCAGACGAGGACATACTGAAATTCATCGTGATCAGGCAATTGTTGAACGATTTAATCGAACACTTGCTGAGCGGTTATTTGGATACCAATACGCAAAAGAAATATCTACTGACTTTAAGTCCGGTGAGAGATTTCGTGAATGGGTTGCAAGGTTACCAGGTGTGATAGCTGCATTAAATAACGAAATTACTCGTTCAACTTCCATGAAACCTTCTAATGCAATTACAAAAAAAATATATACCCCGTAGCAATGACAGACATCAACCTCAATCAGTATTAGGTAATGTAACTGTAAGATATTTATATGAACCTGGTGAACTTGAAGGTGGTAAAAAAAGAGCAACCGATCCTATCTGGAGCGTGACTACACATACAATTTCTAGTGTGGTTAGATCTACTGGTAGACCTCCAATCTACAGACTGGATTCGAGAGCCCCTCAACGTGGATTTGTGCGTGAACAATTACAGGTAATTCCTAAAGACACACAATTACCACCACATACAATTACATAACCAGAACCTCTACGTCGATTGCATTCAAGACAGGTCAGCATCACATTATTACGTGTATGACCAAGATCACTATTAATTCTGTCTACGGTAAATTGTCTTGGATTATTATTCGAATATTGCCATAACATGTTACAGTTACAGCTTGCACAATGATTATTCTGTAGTTGTTTTAGTGTTATAATAAATTCAGTATCAATATCAAAGTCACGCTTATTTTTTTTATCACACTGCTTATAACCAGATAGTTTTTTTTCTTATTACGTCATTATTAACAGTTTGATTATTATTTTCTGTAAAATTCATAATAACCCTATGTAGTTGAGATATTCTTCTGACTCTAGAAACTGCGAGATAGACTAAATTCGACCATTCGATCCGATCATCTATAATCCAGATATTTGTATCGGAAATAGTTAACCCCTGTGATGAGTGAATAGTTATAACGTATCCTAACGTCCACGGTGATTTATTCATACTCAGCGCATTCTCAACATTATTAATATCGACTAAAATAATATCGTTCAAGACAAGATTCTGTATTCCACCACCAGGAATTTCAACATCAATATTCTGTCGTCGAGTATCTGAGGGGCGATAACATAATGGTACCGGTAGATCTGAAAACTTTTCTTTATGTAACATAAATAATTTATCCTGTAGTTCATCACGAATTATCTTTCTACTTGCAACTATTAAATCAGCGGGATTCCATAAATTTAGAAAATCATTCATAGAAGTCTCTGGAATTACTCCTCGCATTATCTCACATTGTATTTTATCTGGTTGTAGTCTGATTAATCTTTTAAACTCCTTCAGCGGTTCATCAATAGCTCTATGGTCATCATTTATTTCTTCATAATAATCTACGTTATTCTTCAGCCATTCATGTGGAGACTGACCAATAAAGGGTGGTGGTTGACCATGATCACCACACATTATTCCAGCAGTATTCTTTGTCAATAGCCAATCAAGAAATGTTTTTAATATTTCTAACGACACCGTGCATATCTCGTCCCATATAATATATTTAGGTATATATTTCTCACCCATTCGTTCGGGAGTCCATGTGTCTCCACACCATCTAAAGATACTATGATAAGTACACGATTTTACTCCTCGCTCTTTTATTTCTCTGGCGAGTTTATGTGTCGGTGTCAAAACAATTATATCTGAATTATTATTCATGAATAATTTAATCACACGCGTTGTTTTACCTGAACCACCGCATCCATTAAGATAAACAGTCTTATGTGTAGCCACAGGATCATATACAGATGGTGCTGATGACTTTGATATTTGATTATTATTTTTGTAATATATTTCCTTAATTTCAACGTTGGCTTATTCAGAATAACTAAGTATATTTTTCTTGTTTTATTCTCCATGATCCCCATTCACCATTACCAAGTAGCGGTTTTAACAAATCTGTATATTTTTTATTTATATAAAACGAATCCGTTGCTACTCTGACAGCATCACGAGGAAATCTATTTATCATAGACAGTAGATTTATAGAAACATATGCCAACATAGATGATCTTAAATGAGTAAACTGTGGTGAGTCACCATCAAGATAACTCACAATTGTACCTAGTTTGGTTCCGTCTGACAAATAAGCATTACTCCGATTTATAAATGTATTTTTTTCTGTTGTATCAGCAATTATAAAATCGAGTTCAGCATCGTCCATAATCAATCTTGTACAGTGTCTTTTATGATCATATGCTCCTCCTTGAGTAAATTTTCCAATTATCTTTCTACCAAGATCTTTTGCAAGTTTCTCATCATGCTCGTCTCTGCATTTACGTATATTATTAGCAATTTTAATAATGTCATCTTCATTAAGATTAGGGAATTCTTTAATGGCATCATCAATATTAAATCTATTTGGTTCTGGTAACCAAACTTGCTTCTGTGGACTATACGATATAATTGCCTCACTCATCTGTAAATATATTAAAATTCCAGCATCAAGCATATATCGTAATAGTACTATTGGAACCCAACATTTTTCTGAAAAATGTCTTCCAAACCAAGCATAAGTAATCGGATGGAGATTTTCTGCAAATTCAAACGATTCTACATGAGCAAATCCGGTTAAGTCAAAATCTGGTAAATGTCCGTTTATTGCAACCCTGGTCATCTCGTGTGATGGATGTCCGAATCTCTTAAAGTATTCAGAACATTCTCCGTATCCAAGAAAACTTCCAGGATAACATGCTACCATATCAACAGATATAACGTCATTATACTTATATTTAGTATTCCACAATCCTCCGTGTCCATATTCTACACAGCTTTTATGGATATCTTCAAGAAATTCCGATCGTGTTGATTTCCATAAATTTTTTTCCTGAGCGAAATGAGCCGCTATAGATGGAACTGTAAAACAATTATTTAATAATTGTCTAACTTTGACATCGTCTAAAGTATATTCACGCCAAAGGCGTTGCGCAAGATGTTCCATTTCTACATTAAGAGATTCTGTACGGTAAATATCACCATTAGGCCGTACAAACTGATCGTAATAATCATATTCTGAACTTTGAAATAACCAAACGGATACAGGGTCACTTTAACTGATATTTTTGATAAAATCAGATATATGACCATCATAAAATTTAACCGCTCTATCTCGTGGAAATATTGTTACTGCTGAGGTCCACGCATGCGAATTGTGATCGATAATATCTATTGGAGCTCCTCTTGATTCATATTTTGGTTTATATAAAATCTCTCCGGTTAACGTCTTTACCGTTATTGGAAATCTTAGTTTCTTTTCTAGATCAGCAACATCTTTAATAGACGCTCCAGTATCTTTAACTGATCCTGCCCACGTATTTATTTTTTTACGTCGTAAATCTGTTAAACCATTACCACGTATCGCGTTTATGAAATGTTCTGTAACTCGTTCAGCTACACAGTTTATTCTTGACTCTGACAATCTCATAGGCTTTAGATTATTGACGTCAGGTTTATTATTAAGCGGATATATTGCATATACAACTGCAGTAACTGGATATGCACGTTCATAATATGTCTTATCAACACCGGTTAGTATTCCGGGTTTAGATTTATTACTCAAAAGAACAATATTATTTCCTGATTGTATGCGGACTGGATCACGCGTGTCACGAATAATCCAAGTATCTTCTTTTGTATTTACAATAAATTTTATTAAAATAAAATATTTTTGATCATCAAGGTGATTAATAATTGCTTTTCCTCGTTTGTCATTCATTATATTAGTAACATTTCCAACTCTGAATGTTGACCATACATGAGCAGCGCCATCGTCACGAAATTCCTTCTTGGCTTCACGAATACGTTCGGTTACATCCTCATCCGTTAATGCCAGATCTTGCATCAAAGTACTAAATTTATATTCTGATAGTCTGTCAAGATCAAATCTAGCTCTTTTAGGTTCAATTGCCGATAATTCGTTCATATAATTAAGACAAATATTTAAATTAAAATTTTAGTATATATAATGCTTGAAACAAAAAACAAATGTGCTTGGCTCAAAATTGGATATACTTCTCCTTGTAATAAATCGTGCGTGAACAAATACTGCGGAAATCATGCGCAAAGTATCAAAAATGGAAGTACAGGACCAATACCATGTGTGCAATGTGGTGTTGGAGTCAGAGGAAAAACTCAATTGTGTTTAAAATGTGGCGGAAAAAAATACAGGGAACTAAAACGATATTATGACAAAAAAAATAATACATCGTCAGGTAAATCTCCTATACAAACCGTAGAAGATTAATCTGGTTAGATTTCAAAACAATGATTTAGACAAATAATATTATTATATAAAATGACTCAGACAAATCAGACCCATGATGAAATGATCGACAATGATATTATAAGAGAATTAAGAAAAGAAGCATATCGTAATAAATACGAATTTGTTAAACATCCAGTATATACAAATTATGAAGCGTCTCGAGATGGTGTAATCAGACATTGTAGATTAAATAAACCGGTTGGTAATCTTAATAATAAAGGTTATTTTACATTTCGTGCTGGAAATAAAAATTATTACTCACATATATTCATATTCGAATGTTTTCGTGGAGTAGTTAAAAATGGACTTGTAGTTGATCACATTGATGGAGATCCCAAAAATAATCGGTTATCTAACCTGCAAGCTATTACACCTAGTCAGAATGCTGCACGTGGAAATACTGGAAGGTGTAAAGTATTTAAAAAGAGAGCTATTAAATCCATAAATGTAGAAACATACCGAGAAATAACTTTTCCATCAATGTATGCGGCTGCAAAACATTTTAGCATACATCCACAATCAGTACAATTTGTCGCAAATAAAGTATACAAATCAGCATATTCAATAAAATATAATCAGCGGGTAATATTTGAATATATCTAAATCTGTCTTCCTAACAAAAAACAAATAAATATTTTTTTTTACTGTATATAGTTCGACTCTATATTTTGCCATGGGTACCTTCACCGTCGCTGCTCTCAGTGTCACTCTCACTTTTGACAGAATCAAATAACATAATCTTTCTTAATTGCATTACACGATTATCCACGATCTTCTTTTTCTCGTATTCACGAGATAGTTCGGATCTGATATTTTCGATCGAACGTGCAAGAGGCGCAAATAGCTTTACCTGCTTTTCATTTACCACCGCCAAGGATTCTAACATAGACTGATAGATTAATTTTACGAATTTATAATTGGATGGTAGTGTGTATTTATTTTCAAATTTTCGTTGTTTTAATATTTCATAATCGCATAATATTTTCTCAGGATCGAGATTATCAGAGAGATTTATTCCGTTATGTTTTAATTTTTTAATAGCAGAAATAATATCATTAATGTTTTCTTGGTTCATTATATATATAAATATTTCTTTAAAATAAAAAATAATTGACATTCAAGTTTTTAACTTTGACTATCAGTAATCAGTAGCATCCTAAGCGGTTACCTGTCACTTGGACCCCCCCGATAGCCTTTGTGTCTTTCATGGAGTCCTTTTTTAACATGATGATGTCTTTCTTATGACCGTTATTGGCACTCCATGTTCTGTTTCTATTGGCTAGCATTCTTTCTGAACGTTTCCTTGTGGGGGTCTTTCAAATGAGGTAGAGAGCTTAGACATGCTACTGATTATTTTAGGGGGTACCTTGCATAGACACATCCCCCAGCGAATTCCTAATCGAAACGAAATATTAGAAATTCAGAGGACTGTCTAGGCATTGCGGTTTCATATAACCCCCCACCAAATCAAACCCCGGGGTAAGTGCAAAATGCACTCACCACGTGGCGTGACGTGGTGAGGGGTTCATGAAACCTCGGGGCGGTGCCCCCAATCTTAATAAAATTGGCAACCCTTGGACCATATACCCACCCCCGCGGCCATGGGAATCGAACGACAGACCTTCAGCACCAGAATTCAAATATTCTTGCACTGAGCTATGACATTCGGTTGAGTGTATATGTTCGAGAAATTACTATATAGTATATGACTAACACGAGAGAGTATTACATTTTCTAAATAAATCCAGAAAGTTATGATTTTATTAAAATATATTCACCACTCGTATATATAAAACGATTAAAATATATTACCACTCGTATATACAAACATTACAGACACAGGTAATATACATGCCAGTCTGAGTCATACGTCAGCCAACCCCACACAAAATCGATAAAGTACATCCTGTTCCCAGTACGGTCTTATATACATATATTTTTCGTTTTAAGGTTTTAAAATTGCTATCAGAATACAACACCGTTCACATTATAGGACAGGAATATATCAAACAGGTTGGTTTTTAACAAGCCTGTAAGGATTAACAGACAGACGGACTAATACGCTTTGTTCGAAATACGTATGTACAGGTAACGACGTAGTAGTAAGGGAAATAATCGTTTAATTTACTCCGCAGAGAGAGATAGCAGAGTTATCTCGCTTTATTATATATACAATTGCTTTAATCATAAGAATCGATTATTATTAATTTTGATTAGTAATTTACCCATCAGATAAAGAAATTTCTGACTATTTCATGAATTAGAGTACCTATTTACCCATCAGATAAAGAAATTTCTAACTATTTCATGAATTAGAGTACCTATTTACCCATCAGATAAAGAAATTTCTGACTATTTCATGAATTAGAGTACCTATTTACTCATCAGATTATTAAAAATCAGTAAAAAAAATATATATTATTTTAGAATCAGATTATTCCCCCCCCCGATTATTTACTAAGACGTTCTACGAGCGTTTATACAAATTAATATTAAGAGACTCTCCTCGTAGATCCAGAATGTATCCTGCCTGGTCAGTAAGTTTGAAATTTATTCTTGACAATAATGGATTATGTACACGTAGATAAACTGGATTAATTGGCTCAGATACAATTAACCACCCAGGCGGATCTTTAGGACTGAATGTATATAGTATATACCCCTGTTGGGCCTGGTTAGACTTTGAAAGATCTACTTGATAACTGTCATCAATTACGTCACATGCTAGATTGACCGCGATCGTAGATGTTATATTAACAATACCAGGTGAGATATGGCGACCTCCACCGTATGGATCATTATTATATTTAAGAATAGTTGGTGGCGGTATTAATTTTTTCCATGAATCACATATTCTTTTAAAATGTTTATCAATAATATCATTAACTGATTTCTTCAGCTCCTCAGAGTTAAATCCCGGAATTATAAATGTTGATAGTTGTTCTCGCGTAATTCCGAAATGTTTTAGAAATACTGTTGTGAAAAAGCGATTGTTTGGAACACGCTGAACTGGATCGTCTTCATTAATTATATAAGCTGTAGTATATATTCTAAATGGTGGGAGTGCTAATCTTTTTTCTCTGTTAACAATAACATCATTCATGAACTCTAGGTCTGAAGCAACTTGATTCAAATGCTGTATTGACTCAATTATTTGATTTTTTAAATCATCGTTGTAAGAAACATTAATGCTTGAAAATAAATTTTGTAGATTTTTAAATACACGTTCATGCTCAGATTTAATTGTGTTAGGATATGAATTTATTTCATCAATATCAAGTATTATTATTGTATCTTTCTTGCCGCTAATTTGCTTTGTGAAATGGAATCCATTTCTATCTATATTATGTATAGCTCCATCACCAAAATATCGTCGCCATGGATAAGCATCTTCTACTTTTCGATATTCTGGAAGTTGAATAAATTTTTTAACATCTATGACGAAGTCGGATCTCTGTGGTTCTGGTGGTGCTTGATAAGCTGGTGCAACTTCAAGCCATCCTAATACTGATCTAATCGAACTTTGATAAATATCCACAGCATAATCAGGAGAATTTATTTCAATCACCGACGATAATGTTGGTTCGTAAACAGTAATTGCTATTTTTGATTCTTTTCCTGTAATAGATTTAATTCTGCGTTGGAACTCATCATTAATCTGTTCTATTTGATAACTGCCCGTTGGAATAGCAACTACTTGCCAATCAGGAGTTCCATCAGGCTTATTATTATTAGCGAATACTAATGAATTATTTGGCTGTAGTCCACCAAATGGTTTTGATCTAATATTGGGCCAGCTATAATAAACTCGCAATTGTGCTAATGCTATTTCTTTTGCAGGAATTGCGGTTGGAAAATTGATACTAAATTCAGGATTGGTCGAACTTAACGATATCATAGTGGTTTTTGACGGAGTCGTATTAGTGACGATCTGCTGAAGTAACTCCCTGTCTGTCATTATTATTATCATTATTATTTAATTCATTAAAATCATTAGCGATCACCTTAAAAGCGTCATCATAGGTTTTCATCGTCATCGCGAATTCAGTATCGGATATTTCACCATCACTGACACACGAAGAAATATACAAAGATAGTTTAGAGTATGCCTCTGCCACTGTATGTAATTTAATCATATAATCGTGCAATTTAGCATTTGTACAGGTATCTATCTTTTTGGCTATAATACCGAGAACACCAGCAATAGTCGTTGATGCTGAAACAATGATGGTTATAACAGTAGGTGCTGTCATCGTCAATGTTGATAATAATAATCCTGTTCCAGCAATAACAGCAGAAACCGAGTAAACAACTACATCGATGACAACTATACGCCTTTTGTATTTTTTTTTTTTGTTATAATAGTCGATAAAATTATTTAGTTTAGTCAGACGCTCACATACTTGATTGCATCTGTAACGTTGAACGTCGATGCGAGACTGAGGTTGATCCATTATACTAACAACGTCATTTAATTAAGTTTCAGTTACGAATTCTAGGCACCACCAATAACGTCTCGGAGGTATTTCCGTTGATATTAACGTAAAGATTTCTTTGATGTTCTTGGTTAGCATCAGCAATAGAGGATTATGATATACATTCGGTGATAATGAAGTTGCCGCAGTAATTTCCGAACCGTACATAGATAACCTGTATAACCCAGTTACTTCTGCGGTATGTTCGAGAGTGTTATTTTGTGGTGTCCATGTTGTTGATCCTGATGCTACTGTGTACACGATATTTTTAATTTGTCCGTGTGGAATTTTAATCAGATTAGTTTTTTGAACAATATTAGGTATTCCACTGACAATATCATTGAGTTTCATGTTAATGTCGGAGAGTTTTATGTCAACGGTTGGTTGTTCCCCAAAAAATCTTTAATGGTTTTGTTTACATTTCTACGAAAATTTAAGAACGTTTCTACGTGTCTAGAAAAAGTAGCACTAAGTGTAGTCATTTCATCACCGATAGTTTTTAACGAAGTTGAAATAGAAATTTCCTTATCATCAACATACTTTTTCGTTGCAGCATCAAAATCTAATTCCGGTGTTCTAAGATTATTAATGCCGTTATTATTCATATTAAGAAATGCACGCATTATACCGCCGTTGGCCAATACGTATTTAGATTCTTGATCGTCGACATATTTCTTTGTTGCGGCGTCTGCATCTGCGACTGGGTTTCCAAGGTCTATAATTTTATTTTGATTCATAATAATGCTACCCCTGAATGAATCACCAGCTTTCTTAATATAATCGCTGACTGACGTACCGGAATCTTGTATTTTACCCTGATCAGTAAAAGTAACTATATTATTAACAACCGCATTAGGAACTCGTATAAGTACATTTGACAGTTGTATATTACTAGTTTTTAATCGTCCTTGTTTATCCTGAAAAACAACTACTTCATTTTGATCCACACTGGTTATGTTTAATAAATCATCAATCTCATTTCTGAGCTGATAGAGAGTTGCGTATTTAGATAAATCAGCTTGCTGATGAGCTTTACCACGAGAAGATCTTCCGTAAATGTCCACCATTATATTTACTACTGTCTGTTTAAATGTGACGTCGTAGTATATTCATGCACAACTTTGTGAGGTGGTTTTGTTGATTTTGATACAGCATCAAGTACGTTAAGTACTTCACGACCACATATTGGTGGATCAGTTAATGTTTGTGTTGGTAACGTTGAATACCATACTGGAGTACTTTGATCGCCGCTAATATACTTTAAGAATTCTTTTGGTGGAGCTAGTCCATATGAATCAAAATAAATAATTCCACGTGGATCAATTGCATATCCAACCCAATGTGTGCCTGGACCAGAGTTTTCATCGAGATTAATAATACCGGTTTCAATATTGTTTGGTTGTTTCGGTAATTGATCACGCATAAAAACTCCTCTAAAATTTTTTATTTTTAATTTTTAGCAGCATCTAGTAAATCAAAATTGGACATAGGAGATATCAGTAAACTGTCCCTGGTAATCTTAGGCCTTTTCCGTACCATGAATGTGGAGTCCCTGGTAATCTTAGACCCCTTCCCTTTTTTTTGATTCCCTTTCCTGTTGCTTTCTTTAATGCCATTCCAGCAGCGGTTCCAACAGCGCCTAATGCAGCTGCTTTTGCAACAGCTGGGGCTGCAGCGGCTATTAATGCTGGTATAGCAGCAAGAAGTGGAAATATACCACCCGTCTTAATGATGTCTTTAATGGCACCCGCAGAAAGATTAAGTTTTATACCTTTATTTGATTTTTTGGCTTCATTGAAATGCCTGAGCTGACGTTCTGTAAGAGATAATTTATTTGAACTGCTCATCTGATCTTTCTTTAGCAATATTTTTAATCCACAGTCATTTTTTGATGCTGACTGTATCCTTTTAATCTGACCAGGAGTCAGACTAACACTAACGTGATTATACATTATAATATTCATAAACGATCTAATTACATGTTTTCTACTAGAGCATCAACTACTCTCATTCGTCCACCAACACCTTCAAGTAACATTGATTTATCGCTGAGTATGACAGCAATTGCTCTGTAATTAGGAATATCTATAATATTTCTGTTAACACGAGCTCGAAAATGTATATCGACTACTGACTGTCTGGTTAAATCTAAATGTTCGAGCGAAAAGTAATAAATTGGATATAAGGTTGTAAAATCCAGTTGTGATATTTGTAAACCAGTATCAATATTTTGATCACGGCCCATGAACGTCATTAATCGATGATATGCACGTGCTACATGATTTTGATCGAAATTCAGTAATATATCCTCGGATGGTTCTTGATGTCCATTTATTCTTAAAGAAACTTCAGAAACACCATTTTTGTCAAATATCATTAAACTTTTTGTTTGATTACCTACACGTGTATTATCATGAAGCACAATGAATATATGTCGTGGTGCGGCTATTCCCTGTTGAGAGGCTATCTGCCATGTAAATAAACCATTAATTGCACTCTGAACAGCATCTGTGGTCATTGTTAACCATGACAACGCTGATTTACCACCTTGATTCATAAAAGAGAGTAGACGTTCTTCTTCAGGCATTGTTGGAGTCATCACTGGCATCCACAATGAAAGTTTGGTTAATACTACTTTACCATGAAGTGGAGCAGTTGCAGCAGGATCAACACCAGCGGGGTGCCATATTGCATCATCGTCCGTGGCTTTTCGTACAAGTACAACAGTATGTTTAGCTCCGAAAATAACTTTTCTGACATTTCTGCAAAATCCAAATATGTGTGAAAGTGGAATTGCACATGAAAACATTCTATCTTTCAACATTGTTTTACGTGATGCAAATCCTAAGTTGAAATTTGCGTTCATTGATAATACTGCGGGAGTTTCTGCGGTTCCTGCAGCATTTCTTACATTACCTGTAGTTACATTTTTATGATCCGGGTGATCAGAAGTGTCCTTTACAAACATCATTGATGGACCAGCTGATCTTGAATAATCGTCGCTATATCGTGCTAGACCCAATATCGTTGTAGCAACATCAACGTCCTTCTGAATTGATTCAATATTTTTACCATCAATCATATAAGTGGCGCTGTCAAATGACGCCATAATACCATTATTAACAAAACCAAAAGCAACATTATTATCGTATTCAGTATTATCCGCTTTAAAAATCTTACCTTCTACTTCAATAAAAGCCTCAGCGGGTAGAAAATACCTACTTGTATCCTGAACTTGTAGTTCAATTCGTCCACGCTGATCTGGAATTCGAGTGTCATAAGAATAATATTGATAATCACGCACAGACTCATATTTAAGTACTGGTGCGTCCATGTCAAATGCTGGATCAGATATGCGCTTAAACATCTTTATTATATTTATTATCGTGTAAAACGAAGACCACTTCGGGAAGTGAGACCACTTCCTGCTATCAGACTAGCGGTTATATTTTTTTCTTTTTCTGACATTGGTACATCAGCCAACTCTGCTAGTTTTTGATTAGCAACTTGATTTATTATTTTACTGACATTTGCAGGCATTACTTCAGTACTAGGTAATTTTACCGGTGGTTGAGGTTTTCGTCGTATTAATCGTGCTAGTCTATCTTTGATCGCTGAAAATGCTTTACCAGCGAGATTACCCATAGCACCAATACCTTTTTCACGAACAACATCAATAGCTTTCATACCCAGTTGCTTTGCGATCGGTATTGCTTTTGGTGCTATCCTTCTAAATAGACCCTGAACAACATCACCTAGTCCATCTCCGTAGGTTGTTTTGTATACTGGTAATCGTGAGTTTATTACCCTGACCATGGTTGGTCCACGTTGAGTACTATGTACATCATTTTATTATAGTAATTGTATTTAATTACGTACTTAGTCACTATAGTAGTCATCGGCAATTTCATTAATAAGAGACTGATAAACATCAACGTCCATGATACCGCCTGTAAATAACCGTCTACAGATATCGGCCGCTTCATTAATTATTTCTGGAGAATTATTACCAGCTCGTTTTCCTCCGATGAGGATTTCTAATCGATCAACATCAGCAAGGACGTTATTAGGACACGGAGTAAGATTACCTCCAGTAGAAAGACCGCTTCCAGTATAAGGTTTTATAAAACTCAAAGAAAACAATTTTTCTCTCTCTTCTTCTTCTTCTTTTTCTCTTCTTTTTTCCCTTTTTTCTTCTTTTTCTCTTTTCCTTTGTTCTTCTTTTTCTCTTTTCCTTTGTTCTTTCCACCAGTCATCATCGTCTTCTGTACTAATGGGAGCCTCTAGCCATTCTTCTTCCTCCTCTTCCTTTTTGCTTTGTTTTTGTTGTTTTGGAGATTGTTGTTGTGGTGGTAGTGGTTGTAATATTTGTGGCAATTGTTGTTGTGGTGGTGGTGATACTTGTTGTGGTAGTGGTGGTAGCACTGGTGATCGTGGTAATTTAAATCGTGGTTGTTTTTGTGGTTTTGGAGATTGTGGCAATTGTTGTGCAATATAGTTATTTATCTTATTATTATAGTCAGTAAAATTTGGATCGTTTTTTCGAATTCGATTAACGTTATAGCGTATACGATATATCCATCTGTGCCAAGTATCCTCATTTGCGGGATCACCAACAAATTCAGATTTTAAAAATTGTTTTTGATTATAATAACCTCTCGCAGCAATATCAATTAATTTTAGATCATCAGCTTTTCTAATAAAATTAATAGATTCTTCAGTAAACTTATCAACCAAATTAACCCTGACTCTTGCTTCTGGTTCTTTTTCTGATTCCGGTATACGATCTTTTATATCGCCTATTTCAGCACGAGCTTGGTCAATACCTTCAAGTATTTCTTTCATTGGTTGAGCAGCAGCTATTTCAGCTGGAAGTTCTCGTAGAATCTTTTTTGTTTTCTTAGTTCTTTCTGCAATTTTTCTAGTTGTCTCTGCAATTTTCTCAGATACTGAAAGAAGAGGTTTAGTTGTCTCTGTAATAGGTTTAAATAATTGTTTTGTATCCTCTTCAAATTCAACATGAGATTCCTGACGTTCTTGTAATTGTTGCTTGACAGCATCACGAACAGGTAAATATTTTCTAATTGCTTCTAGTCGCTCTCTTGCTAATCTAACTGAATGTGGTTCGCCTATAACGACCATTATTAATAATATTTATACTGGCTGTTTAATTTATAGCAGCAGGTAGGGTGAATGACAAAAATTGAGCGACCCGACGAGTAAACTAAACGCATTATAAAAATAAAAAACAAAAAGTCAAAAATAAAGTAACAAAAATGAGCTAACCTAAAATGATTTATTATCCGTTTTTTCAAACTATACGGTAATAATAAAAGTTAGAAGGTACGGTTTAGCGTTATTGACCTTATTTTTTAGTTCCTGTATGAACCTTTATTTTACGAAAATAAGGTCAGGAACTCAAGTTGTCTGTTCGCCCTGCCTGCTGCTGCGCTCGTAAAAAGGGCGGGAAGTTACCCAGACAGTTCCCTGTACGAAAGATCTCAGTTTTATCATGGCTGATCTTTGATCCCGTTGCTTTACCAAAATTGTTGAATTAGCCTTCAAGATGTTTGAGTGACGGATGGTCAGTTATCAAGTTGGAGCTGTCATCTTGACACCATTTATCATCTTATTGTAACTTTTCATATTGCGCAGTACTTCAATCGCTGTTACATATAATGTAATTCATAGTGGACATCCTTGTCTAACCGACCTTGAAATCTCAAAATGTCGAGTTAACTCTCCATTTACCTATACCTTCGATGAGATAGTCTTATATATGATTCCTATTCAACTTCGAAACTCAAGTGCAATCTGAATTTTTCTAAGGTCTTCCTTACATAATCAAACTCTAATCTATGAAATGGTTTGTTTTTTTTTCTTCTGATCGTTGAGTATTAGTGCCACTCTATCCCCACTAATATCCAAAATCTCTGTAATAGATTGCATGCTTAATACATTGTTTTGAATATCTGTCCCCTCTTTTTCCACAACTAGGGTTCAAATTTATTAGTGCAATTTTTGACTCTTCGCACCAAATTATGACTTAATATCGTGTAATCCATATTTATAAGTGAAATAGGCCTCCAGTTGTAAGATATGTTTGATTTCCCATTCCCTTGTATTGACACATTCCCGTTTAATTTCTTGTTATTATACAGGAGTTCCAAAATAGATACCAGTGTTTAACTAAAAGTTTTATAGAATTCGGAGGATAATCCATTAGATCCAGGAGCCTTACCAAGTCTTAACTTTTTAATTGCATCTTTTGTTTCCTTAACTTTGATTCGTTGGTTTTGCACATGTGTTTGCTATCATTATTAATTTGGTTAAAGACCACCATCCCTTAAATAATCTTCACCCTCTTTATCTGGCATGTTTTGCGAGGCATATAGCCGCCCATAGAATAACTGCATCTGTTTTAAAATGTTAGTCTTGTCCGTGTGTGCAATATCGTTTATCTTAAATTCTTTTGTAGATTTTTCCGCCCTTTTTCTTATTTCCTATCTCTCTTGTATAGTCCCCTTGCCCTTGTATTTAATTCTCCGAACTTTCCTACCCTTACTTTAATCCCCCTAATTCTCTCATTTTGTATGTTTGTAATATCATTTCTAGACTTCTGTCTCATGTCGTCACGTGTAGTATTACTGTCAATAGTATTCATTAAAACATTTTTACTCATTATTCGCTTTTACCTCCCTAATTAACATATCACCATCTTAGTCGTGTGTTTTAGTCTTTTCCATTGATCTATCACACCATAGTGTTCTTCCTTTAAAAATTTAACCAGAACATATTCTATTATTTTTTGTATTCCCCTCCCCTAATATTCGATTGTAGATTTTGCTAAATCCATTTCCCATTTAGTTTCACAATATAGTTTGTAAATGTATGTACATTGCAAAATGGGCTGAAACTTTTATATCTAATTTACTACTCTGACTTACATCGTCTATACCTGTTTGAGATATATGAATCTTGTCTATTCGACTTCCTTCACTACCATAAATAAAAGTAAACTCCCTCCCTAAAATGTTGTTTCTCCATTTAGCTATCTATTTGTTTATTATTATTTATTCATTTTATGTTTCCTTAAGTAATTTGTCCTTGTCTGAGAGTCCTATACTTCTGTCTATGTCATATATTTCCCAATTGAAATCCCCTGCCAAAAGAAGTTGATCCATGCAATAGTTCAATAAATATTCACTGAGTTTATTCATAAATTCATTCTTGTATGGTGCATATAGAGAAAAATGATCTAAAAACTTAATAATTAGAAGTGAGTTGTGAGAAGAGCCTACAATCCTGGATGTATATAACTCCTGTTTCTCAGATGTGTAGTCAAAGTTATCCAGGATTTTAATCTATATTGTGAGTGCATATAGAAGTGCTAAGTATATTCAATGGACATTTGCAATTTTTTTTATTTATTGACACTTAATTTGACAACGAACAGAAAAGAAAATCCAGTTTTAAAGTAGGACTAATTAAAATCTTAAAATTTTATTTTATTTTTGAATTTGTAATAATATATAGTTTTATTTCTCTTATTAATATGAGTATTTAATCACTCTTAATCAATGCATAATGGGTTCGTTGTTGTTATCAATGAAGAAAGGGGAAATAACTTCAGAGAGACGCGAACAGGGTCAGTTAAATTTCTCCGTCTAAGATTATCATTTTCTAGATCATTTGTATATGCGATTTATTTATCTGACGTGCATTATTTTCAGATATGGTCAAACAAGGTGACAAAAATGTAATTTACTGCGACAAATTAGGTTAACACAACTCTATCGCTTTCTTAAGCCATTTATATTTTTATGATCAGGTTATGAAAGTGAGGTGAATTTACTGAAAGGGGGTGGAGTTAAAATTTTGTGCCAAGTCGTGATTTTAGTCTTCTATATTTCGATTCCTGAACAAGATTGATATACATCTACATAAACACCGGATATATTTCATCTTATAGCTATATATTTTAACCCGATGCTTCGCCATTTGTTAAAATATCATATGTTTGGGTACATATGATCAAATCCAGTATTATTATAGGAAAAGAAACTATCATCTATAAATACCTTTTTTATAGCTTTAATGTTGGATTTGGTATAATTATTAACAGACAATGCCATTTTAGAATAATAATTCCCGTTATATATTATTTTATTAAATTGTATTTCCCTTTTGTGTTTTGTACTTTGTTTACAAAATATTCCAACATTCAAAGATATCTCAGCTTTCAATGAAGTGAATTTAAAACCACAGTAAAATCCGAAATTTATACATAATGATGTCTGAGGTGTTTTCCCCTCTTTTGCTGATATTCAGATTAAATCCCGACATCGCTGCAAATCTGTTTCTATTGAAGCGTACAGTGGTCATTTCCATCTAACATAAACGTGTCGTCTGCTTTCTGTGCCAGTTTATTATCGTATCCATTTATGTCAATAAATATAACAGAGGTAAACGGCATTACCGGTTTACCGAGGCATATTTTTCCGGTAGTACATCTCACGGTAATTGTTCGATATACCGGTACTGCTGTACTTTCCGTCAGTGTGGAATGTACGGCAATTTCAGAACAATCTTCTTAAAATTTAATGAACTTAACGGCGTGTTTTCGTTTCTTCATGACCAAATAATTTAAATTCTCTTCTGGATAAATCAGTTGTGTTTATCAAATACTAATTTTGAATATTACAAATGCAATGATATGTGTCATAATTTTAACATTATGTATTTAATATTTTAATAAATTTATATTTATTTATCTTATTTATTTGCTAGCGCATGATGATGTGCTAAAACTTGTATTCCTTTAAATGGCTGATTATCATGCTAAGATTTTTAGGACAGCGGTCCTTGTGTTTTAATTATATATAATTTCACTGAATAGTTTCTTTTGTAGAGCAAGTATATTTACTTAACTTATTGGGGCCCCCAGTGGGCGAGTGTTCTAAAGCGTTAACCGTAATGGATCACTGCCATCTCATCTCTGTCTGCGTGGGTTGGACTCTCGGGCTCGGCCAATGTGGCTAAGTGAGAAAGCTTGCCAGTAGCTTCTCTTGGGTCGGTGGTTTTTCCCGCGGATTTCTAGGGTTCTTCCTGCACCATTGATACTGGCCTCCATGTATAGCCTATCTTGTGCTGAAAAATGGCGTTAAACTCTATAACAACTTACAATATCTGATAAATATCTTACCCACGTGAACGCATCGCATTAAAAGTGTCCCTTCTTATTATAGTAAAACCATAAAATAGAGACAGTTACACACACACACACACACACACACACACACACACACACACACACACACACACACACAGAAACACACAC
>JAECUM010052349.1:0-30002 GCA_016617855.1 Megalonaias nervosa
GTGTGTGTGTGTGTGTGTGTGTGTGTGTGTGTGTGTGTGTGTAAAACGCGGGGTTTCGTTCCCTCGTAGAGCATTACCCACAGTGTACGACTATAGCCTTGGCGATTTGGAAATATTGAGTTTTGTTCACTAGTTGAAGTATGCACAAAGTGCAAGCAGTTGGGAGCCCGTTTACCCCGAGTTCACTAGCCGTTAATTTGACCACGTCCATAATAATCAGTGTTTTTCTTTATATAGTCCCAATACAGATGAGCCTTGTTTTGGTATCCGTTCCGTGTGATAAACTTAACTTAGATATACAAAGTCGGATTTATATCACAGAAAACTATTCTATAGGACAGAATATAGTCAAACTCGGGTTAAAGATTTTACAAGTGAATAGACATATTTAATTTAATTACTTTTTGAATGTAATAAACGATGAGAAAAGTTCGAGTGTTTATCATCCTGGAGATTATTCTTGTCATATACAAACTTGGTTTCATAATAATCATATTCAAGTGCATTTAGGTCAGGCTTGTAAACATCAACTCTTAAATAATAATAATAATGATAATAATAATAATAATAATAATAATAATAATAATAATAATAATAATAATGCAGCTAAAGAAAGCGTATGGCAGGCTTTATGAGCAACTCTGCACTCACAAGTTACTGCACTTTTGATTCGACACGTTTATCACCTTTTATTAAACGTCAAGGTCGTGTATTGTATATACTGAAGTGCATTGCTGAAAGTTCTTGGGGGAATGAGCAAGATGATGTGTTAATTTAAAACAACCTCTCCCCTAAAAAACTAATTTCGTTGTAAATACTGAAAAAGGTTCAACAATATGGGCCAGATTGTGAACTTATATAACACATGACCTACCAGTCTGTGTAAGTGCACGTCTTCATTATGTTCTTTAAACTGGTCTGGTGTTATCAGGTTTTCAGATGTACAGAATGAATTCTAGAAATACAACCAAATACTTATCGTTTCCAGCTTCGTAACTATTCCATTTTGTTTTGTGTTAATTCTCCGTTCTATTCAAACGCACACACACATGCATACATACACAAAGAAACACAGAGGCAAGTAGTAATAGAAAATGAGGTTTCTATCTCAGAGACCCCCACCCCTCCAAAACGCCTTTATGTTGACATTTTCTTCACCAGCCTTTTCTAGCTCAAAATAATGACTTTCATATGATAAGGCTTTTTCTAGCATATTTCTGGCAAAATATGTTTTGTCGGGGTAGGGGTTCTCTGAGATAGAAAGATCATTTACTATTGCTACTAACATAACCAAATTTATGATTATCTTTTCATACTTGCTGACTCTCATTGGCAGAATATCTGTTAACATACTGTCAATAATACGAAACTCGCGTATTAAATCGTCCATATCATATTTTACGCCTCGCAAATAAGATCGTATCTGATCAAGTAAGTTTTTATAAATGATACTTGCTGTTTTACAAGCATTTTTTTGTCTCAAGTCGAGGCTCAATTTTCTTACACGCTGTTGAAAGAGAAACACCAACACCAGATATTATTAATAAAAACGGGTTTAATGATGCTCCACTTGAGATTATACCAGAGCTGGTCATTAGCAGTGGTAAATATGATATTACTCGAAGTATTCTACTGTAATACTTATAACATTGTTTTACGCACCAGAGGTTTTTATGATAAAATTTGTAATATTGCATTAGTGCGTCAGCATCATGTTTTGGAATTTCATCTGAAATATGATTGAAATCGATGATCTGTTATTTCATTATACAATATTTGCTTACAATTTTTACATAATAGTGAAAGTTTAAGCACCAACAATTGAATCAAGAAATTCACGAAACTTATTATTGTTAGAATCAGCTATAAAATTTCTGCACTTGTCATAAACATCTGAAGAAGTATCTCTGTATCGTTCGTCTGTTAGTACCTCATTTTTCTTTAACCAACTATAGGAATCAAACGTGTTTTCTACTTCACGTTCATAAAAATGTGTTTTATTTACCAAATTACCGTATTCTCTTTCTGTTTCATCAATAAATCCGAGTACCAAACTTATTTGATCCAACGTAAAATTTTTGAGAACAAGATGTTGTCTGATAATTGCGTATGCGACTACAAAATTTATTAGCATTAATTTTCGGAGTCTGTCTCGTTCAATTGTGAGAAGACCAATAACATAAGCTATTTTTAACATTAATTTTTCGTATGGTGTCATGAGCATTTTCTCAGTTTCACTGTAATAATTTCGTAATGACAATTGTCGAGAGAGTTGGAGCAATGGAAGTGGAACATCGTCTTCTTCACTTATGTCGTAATAAGAATCAATCTTTTCTTCCAACTTTATTTGTTTGACTTCTTCAAAAAACGTTTCTCGCTCATCATCACTGAAATTATTAATTTCCTTGTCAACATTTTTGATTATCTCTAGAGATTTGTTAACAATAATCGGATCGAATTCTGGTTTTTTACGTATCATTGGTAAAATTGCGTTTGAATACACTTTAATAATTAACTCCGTGTCCACTGTCATGCCAACAATTTTAACTAGGGTTTCTTTGTCGTGGTAGTACATACCGAGATGTTTAAAAATATGTCGTTTTGAAAAACTATTGTTTAACTCCTTCTTTCTTTTTCTTTTCATTATTTTAGTTTCCGCTAGTTTGTCAAGACGACTATGATTTTCGTTTATTCGTCTTTCTTCCGGTGCTTTTCCACTATAAGCTCGTGCTTGTAACAGACCTGTTGCAATTATTAATTTTATATTATTCGAATTAAAATCGAGCAATATTTTTTTAGTAGGGTGTCAACTTGTTTTTGTTCTTCTACACAATCATCAGGATGATAGTATCTGTTTATTATATCAAAGTTTCTTATTGCTTCTTTTAGCTGAGGTCCTCGCATATACATAACGCGAATAAAAGTAACAACATTTTCTGCCAATGTTAGACGGTTTAATGATTCAATGCTAACTTTTTTCATATCTTTAATTGCTTCTGCTGCTGGATTAATTCCAACAGCTTTGTTGGGGTTTAAAATATTATCGAAAAATTATCTTGCAACGGTTATGATTGCTGATTCGGACATTTATTTTACAATGTTAGATTAAATTTGATCATTGAGTGTGTATATTTGAAATGCTGTCAATCCTGGAAATGAGATTTCAGCTTCGATAACATAAACTCAGAAATATAAGTACTTGTTAACAGTATTCGCCGCTGAAATTATAAAGTATTGTGTTGTTGAAATATACGTGTTTTCTGCATTATACAATGTTGTCCAGTTGATATCATTGTTTGATCCTTCCAATCGCCAATTATAAATTCGGCCAACACTAGAGTTTAATAGACCGCGTAAATGAAATTGCCAAATAGCGACTGTAACAGGACATTTGATTTTGATCCAAAAATCTCTTTTTTCTCCGTTAGTCGTCCATTCTTGTCTATCAGAGAAAGCGTAATGAGGATAATTTTCAGGATAATATGATGATGCGCTTATCTCAAACCCAACTCGGTTATCAGTTGCCTTAAAAAGTGTTGGAATATACCCAACATTGTTTTTAAATTCGTTTTATACCACTAGATAGACTATCAACATACGCCTTATTTGTTAGATCATTAGGGTTAACCGGAACATATGTCGTTGTTATTTTATTATTTCTCTTCTTTATGTTACCTGACATTGGTCCACCGGATCGTTTTAAATACGGAGCGAGTTCTTCTTTTTACTGAGCATAACTAATAACATCAGGATCATCAGCTGGAGGACATGTTATCCGTAATCCAGTTATTTTTGAGCTATTGCTCATTACAAGGTAACCTGTCATTATATCACCGGTCTTATTATTATTGTTATCGTCAACGGATTTTAATTGCGCATAGCTCACCGCTTGTGTACTATCAACATTTGCTGGTGGATATACGGTTTCCAACCAATAATTTTTTTACTTGACATGTTAATATACCTGTAACTGTTCCACCGGTTTTGTCAAGCTTGTTGCCATCCACATACTTCAACTGTAACTAACTTACAGCTTGTGTTTGATTTATGTTTGCTGGTGGATATGAGGTTTCCAAATTTATAAAAAAAAATTCCTGACATATCTAAGTTACCGCTTAAAGTTTCTCCTGTCAATGAAAGTTTATTATCGTCAACAGATTTTAGTTGTTCATAACTAACAGCTCGTGTATTAGCAACATTTATTGGTGGATAATTTGTTTCTAAACCTAGTACTCGTTGATTTAACATAAATAGGTTTCATGTCATCTTATCGCCAGTTTTTTTCAAGTAGCTTGATAAATCATTGTTGCCGTTTGTTATTGTTGTACTTACAGCCGACTAATCTCCCAATGTTGTTCCAAATTTCGAATAATAGCTGATTATTTGCTTATTGTCTGACAATTTTATATAAACTTAGTTTATAACAATGGCAAAGCCATCGTCGATATTAAATTTTAACACAGAACGGCTGGTGCAACATAAACACAACAACGAACTTCCAGATTGTCATTATCTCGTTGTTGGGAGAACTGGATCTGGGAAAACAAATTTGCTGATGAATTTACTGCTAGGCGATAATTTTAACAACGACAGAGTTTATATTTACATAATTGACACACAGCAGGATAAATACGAATTATTGAGCGAATACAATAACCAGCTTCGTGATGATCTTGAGGCTGGTGAAGATTTTTTTATTATTAGACCACCAGAGGAACTTATTCCAGTTAATCAACTTGACTCAGATGAGCATAAGATAGTTGTTTTTGATGATATGCCACTTAACAATGAAGAGATGAATAAAATAAGATCTTATTTTTCGCTGTCACGTAACAAAAAATGTAACTCTGTCTATCTCGCTCAGGGATTTTACGCTGTCGGACAATTTATTAGACGAAATACCGGTTGCTTTATATTATTTCCCGGACTCGACAACGTTGACATCAGAAATATTGCAAACGAGCGATGTGACGACGTAACAAAAGATCGATTTATTGAACTGTATCATAAGGCAACGAAAGATAAATATAATTTCTTTTTTTTTTCGATAAATTTACACGTGATCCAAAAAAATGTCCCGCTGCTGTATTGAAAAGTATCTAGAGTAAAGTTGTATCAAACTGTTATTGAATAATAATATGAATAAACGAGCAAAGTACAGAAAATATATAGAGGATCTAAAAAAAAGTTGCTCAATCTCATGCAAAATTTAGGAAAAAAGTTCAAGAAGCACGACGTGGACAAGTAGTTGCCGCTGAAGAATCAGCTAGCGTTTTGAAACCAGTTACTGAGGTTTTACTTGGAAAACAAGCTGAAACTTTACCGCTATCGGAAGAAGAACTTTAAAAATTACAGGAAAAAGGTTTACTTGGATTAATTAAAGAACAACAAGAAACCGCTACTGGAAAAGTTATTGCAAGATCTGAGAAAGAAAAAAGAAGGTTGGTTGAGGCACTTACAGAGTACATTGTTGATCCTGGCAGAAGACAAACTGAGATAGATCGATTGATTCGTGATCCGTTAGCGCTTGAACGAAGATTATCGCAGACGGTGGCAGTTGGGCCAACGGGAAGAAAGTTGGATGAGATGATGAAAATGATGGAGGATATAAAACAACAACAAGAAGAAACGGAAAGTAAAGCTGATAAAGCTTTAAGGGATATGCTTGAGAAAGAAGAAGCTGAGAGAGTAGCTTTTATAAATAGAGCATGGATTGGATGTTCAGTAGAGAAAAATGTTTGATGACGAAGCAAAAAAAAAAAAAAAAAAAAAAAAATAAGAGATGGAGAATACAAGTCGTTCAACAAAGAATACAGTTTCAAAGATTCAAGAGTATACGAGATTTTAAAGAAAGGATATAACATTGATGAAAAAATTAAAAAGTTAACGGAGATAGCAAAAGAAAATCAGAAATATATCAACGAAGTAGTGCTTGAAAATGAAAATTACCGTGAAAGTATTATAAAATTCCGATACAGTATTATCGCCGATCTTTACATCAAAGCCATTAATCAAATAAAGCAAAGAAGGTTCGATAACCACTTTGATGTTTTGAGCACCAAAGCAAAAGAAACTGATGAAAAACGAATACTGACCATGCCACTTGTGGCTCATATAGATGACTCTACTGCCAGACAAGCTGAACTAGATTGGTTAATTGATAATCCACATAAAATCAGAGAAAGGTTACTGCCAACTGTGACGGAGAGTCAACAAAAGCCATTTATGGCAAGTGAAACAACATTTAAGCCAACTGTAACAGGATATTAGCCAGTAGCGGTTGTATCACATATTAAGCGAGAAAGAAAACGTATTCTAGAGCGACTGCAAACTAAAATAACAGATCAGAAATACGACATTTTGTTTAGTAAATATTAACGTTGATAATATTGAAAATTGGGAAGAAGACAGGTACAATGAACTAATTAAAAAACTAGACGCTAATATAAACGCCGGTGAGGGGGCTTACAATGAAATGAAAAAGTTACAAAAATTGATGATCTCTATAAACATCATAACACCCACAGAAATGGCGTTATTGCAGGTGTTATTAAGGCTGCAGTACTAACATTTAAAAATTAAAGAAGTAAAGGATATAGCTTTAAAAAAATGGCTTGATTATTACGATAAAACCTGCAGTGTAAAAAATTGGAACTGGAGTAAGAGTATTTAGATTAACAGCTGATATGATCAGCAGATTAATGCTGTTGATATCATCGAAAGAAGCTGGAAATGGTGCTGTAATTGACAATGAAATGGTTGATATACTTGATCATCTAAGATCGAAAGAATTACTAACATCAGACGAATACGAAATTTTACACCGCGATATAATCGCTGGCGATATAATTATATAATCTAATAAATAAAGATGTGAACAACATTATTACTCGACTCTAGCACTGCTGCAAAAGATTGCGCAAATTTTTCAGTAAATTATACTCCGCCAATACAACTAGATCCTGAGAAAAAATATGAAATTGGACTAATTTCTTGCACGGCGTGGCATTCTATGGCTAAAGTAAAACCTAATGTTAATGATGAATTTACATTTCAAACGAAGTTGTCGTCGTGGATAAAATTTACAATTCCACAAGACGCTTATAATATCACTAATATAAATAAAACAATTAAAGAGGTTATTGCAAACAACAACACGGTGGACGCTGACAACTTTGAGCTTACACCAAATTATAACACGTCACACGCTAGAATAAGATTAAAGAATAGTATGATGATCGATTTTTCATCTTCAGCAAGCATTGCGTCACTACTCGGATTTTATCATCGACGGTACGGGTCAAATACGGAACAAACTGTAACATATAACGGTGATCTGCCAGTAAATATAACTGACGTAAACACAATATTAATAAATTGCTCTTTTGCATCTGGATCTTACTCGGCTAAAGGCAGTATAGGACAAACAATATACAGTTTTTTGCCGGACGTTCCACCGGGTTCACTTATGCAAATTAATCCACGGCAGGTTATTTATTATCCGATAAATGTTGCAGATCAAATAACAGAAATAAATATGCAATTAACGGACCAGTCTGGACGACAGCTGGATCTTAACAATGAAGTCGTTACTTATTACCTACACCTACGCATTGCGTGATTTTGTACAACCTCGTTGTATAACATGAGAAAAAGAAAAATGTTTACAGAAGAAAAATAGTTGGAGGATTTTTAGGAAATATATTTTCTAAAATTATTGAAAGTGCTCTTTGAATAGCGCATAACGTTGCGCCAATTGCACTGGACGCATCAAAAGCCTTTGCGATAGGAGCTGCATCTGCCGCTGGAACTGCGGTGGGACAAACAATAGCTGATAAAATAAAAGGCAACAGGCCAGAAATAAAACAAGCTATATCAGAAATCGCACCGACGGAAGAAACAGAACGTGCAATGATAAGGACAACAAAAAAACATTTATCGCCAAGAGGAGAGCAAATTATGCAAAAATTAATATCATAGGCAACAGCACCAAATTTTATATAATCTAATGAATAAAAAATGTCTGTTAAAAATTACCTCGACTTGGAGGAGACCTATGACGTAGATGATACAGTAACAGAATTTGAGCATGTTGAATATCTCGACGAAAATTCTAATGAGCCTAATAAAGTTGGCGTTAGAATATTTAATACACGTGACGAGGATGTATTTCATTTGCCTCATAGAGCAATGTTGGAAGTTCGTGACAGTAGCTAATCCACCTGCTGCAAATGCAGCTGGAGCAGAAATAGCTCTCATAAACAATGGTTGGAACCTATTTAAAAGTGCCAGGTATCAGCTAGCTAATCAAATAGTGGAATATATTTCAAGTCACCTACAAGTTGCAAGTACAATACTAAGTATTATTTCGTTTAGTGATGATTACTCTAGATCGACTGCAACTAACATGATGTGGTTTAAGGACACTGGAGCTGGTGAAGCTATGCTAGTTGAATTTATTTCAAGAGTAGCATTAGAGCATGGGGCTAACGCAGATGCAGATGCTGTAATTGTAAAAAAAAATTCTTATTGCTAATGCTAACAATTTTGGTATAGCCCTACCAGCTGCACCCACCAGCTTCAGACGCTAACGCAGACGCTACAAGAGCTTCACTTACTGCTGCTTGTAATAATCTTGGTATAACACCAATAGGTGCAGCTGCGAACGGTGTTGCAATGTTAGATTTGATTAATAACACAATTAGGGTAAGAAATATACGTTACAATGATGTTTATGCTAGGAGAAAGGCACTTGCAACAGGATCACGTCAAATTACAATGATGCTGCCATTGAGTACAATATTTGGATTTTGTCGCGATTATAATAAGTGTTTCGTGGAGTTAAACACACACTTACTTTAGATCGGGAAGAACAAAATGATTGTTTACTTCGAGCTGGCGGTGTTGATGTACAATTTATTATAAACAAACTTGCTTTATGGATGCCACAAATAACACTGTCATTCACAAAAGCAGTAGAATTAAATGATATGCTTAAAAAATATAAAAAGAAAATTTATTTTCAGCAACATAAAATATATCAGACTGCAGTTCCAAAAACTACCGACTACACATGGCGCGTCACAACAACGTCAAGCGAACAACTACCACAACAATTATTTGTTGTATTTCAGCGACAAGCGCGACGCGGTAACCAGCAACAAAATAACGCAATATTTGATAACGCTGATGTTAGGAGAATATACGCCAGGATAAACTCCAAGCAGTGTCCGGAACGAGCGATAGAATACAATTTCGCGGATGACGCTAATAAAAATCTTACTCGACCGTATATGTATCTTATGGACGCAGTGCAGAAATATCAGGACGTTGGAGATGGATCTCAAATATCAGTAGAGGAAATTCGTACACTTTATCCGATATCTTATTTTGATGTTAGTAAACGCAACGACCGAGGCGTTGATTCGACAGCTGATATTGAAATTACCTGGACATTAGGTATGGTTCCAGATGCGTTGTAAGTTTATGCCCTGGTGATCAGCGACAGATTTATAACAATTGACTCTATCGGAGGAAAAATGACAGTCCAAGTTTGAAAAAACTTGGAGTGTAATATAACTCTCTTGTTATATGACAAAATACATCGAAAAAGCGCGTCACAAATAACTGCAATGGCTAAACAAGACGGTTTTCTGGGACCGGCAATAGCCACAATAGCCAAAACATTAATACCTAAAATTTTGCCCGTACTTGGTACATTAGGATTAGCAGCAGCATCTGGCACAACAAAAAATAAAAAAAGGCTGTCTCTGGAGACGGTATAAAGAAAATTTTTGTCTGAAACTTTAATATAATGCCCCGAGGAAAGACAGCAAAAAGAAAGACATCAAAGAAAAAAAAAAGACGCGATCGCGAAAAACAAAAGGCGGATTTATAGGACCATTACTGGCGGGAGTAGCAGGAAGTCTTTTGCCCAGTCTGCTGGGAATAGGTCGAGGAATAACATTACCAGGAACACGCCCGCGTTAAGTAACTTTGATATACTTGATAAGCTAAAAAAAAAATAAAAAAAAAAAAAATTCTACGGAGTTTATTTCAAAGATGAACTTGACAATGCACCATCTGGTGGTTCGTGTGTGATAACTATACAAGATTTTAATGACGGATCTGGCACATACTGGGTAGCAGTTTACAATAACAACTATTTTAATTCATTTGGAATTCCTCCCGGTGACTTGATAAAACAATATATCAACAAAAAATAGAAAATAATAAATTATTCGTCTAATCAGATTCTGCCAGTTGGAACATCAGCTTGTGGATACTATTGTATAATGTTTATAAAACAAATGTCCCAACCTAAATTCAATTTTTTAAAATTTATTGTACAGTTTGACAATCAATCTTCTCACGTTAATGATGAGATTGCAATTAATTTTATCTAAACTAAGGAATATATCAACATATTGTCTCAAATGCAAAACTAAAACAGAAAATAAAGATGAAACAACAGATAAATCAAAGAGCAACAGGATAATGAAGAAAAGTATTTGTGCAATCTGTGGAAAAAGAAAAAATACTTTTTTAAAGAAATTATCCGGAACTGGAACGTGTGACAAGGTTATTTTAGTAGATGATTAAAATATAACGATATGCGAGTGCGATTGTGATAGAGATCTCTGTCTGAAGCAAAATAAAATTGTTACGTACTGTCAGAAATGCAACAACAGAGAAATAATTGGAACAGGTATAGATGTACATAAATTAGTTGGCAAGTTACCAAAACCAAAAGGAGGTTGGACATTACCAGGCCATAAATACAATGGATCATATAATCCGCTAGATATACAACTAGATAAAAATGATAATTCGCTGCCCGGACAAGAGTCTTACAATCAAATTGATGCAATAGCGATGCGTCACGATGTCTGTTATCGAGATAACGAACAAGATAAGCACGGCTGCGATAAATTAATACTAGATGAACTTCGCGACATGAAACCAAAAGGAATCAGAGAACGACTTGATAGAAGGCTGGTGCAGGGATTTATTGGAGCAAAACATAAACTCGGACTCGAAGCAATGGAATCGCTGGCATCAGAGGTACACAAACCTAAAAAAACAATGTTTCCGCGACGTAAAGTTGTGGCAAATGCCGTTGACAATATCTGGGCGATAGATTTAGTTGATGTGTCAAATCTTGCTCAGTTTAACGATAACAAAAATATCTTTTTAACTTTGTAGATGTTTTTAGTAAATACGCGTTTAGTGTACCCGTTTCAGATAAAACAGGAACATCGATAACTGATGCACTAAAACAAATAATAACAAGTACAGAAAGAAAATCAAACAGAATCAAGACCGATCATGGAGTGGAGTTTTTTAATAAAACGTTTGAGCAGTTTTTGGAGCAAAATAACATCAAAAATATGTTACTGGAAATGAAGGTAAAAGCGTTATCGTCGAGCGATTTAATCGTACACCAATCGAGCTGATACATAAATATTTGACAGCTAAAAATACAAATAAATATATTGACGAACTACAGCAGATTGTTGATAAATATAATATAAAGCACAGATCAATAAAAATGTCACCAAATGATGCAATTAAAAATCCGATTCTTGCAAATGAAAACATGTACCGCAGACATAAATTTAAAGTTGGTGATAAAGTTAGAATTTCTCGGACGAAAAAAAACATTTGAAAAAGGATTTACTCCAAACTGTAGAGAAGTAGTATTTGTTGTTGATAATGTTTTACTGACAATACCTGTAACATACGCACTGAAGGATTTATTGGGTGAGCCTATAACTGATAGTTTTTACGAGTAGGAACTGCAGAAAACTGAGTAAGATATATTTGTTTTTGAAATAGTTATCAGGAAGAAGGCAATAAAAGTTCAGTTAAATGGAGAGGATGCAGCGATAAATTTAACAGCTGGGTTCCAACTAAATCTATATCGAAATAATATTGTTATAAATTTGCTCGTATTTTAGCAGTAGAGATTTACATTTAACCGGTCTACAGAAGGACATTAAATGTAATTTTCTTGCATTATCGACTGGCATTAAATTAAATATTTTAACAAAAATAAAATCGTATTTTATGCACCTTTGTTGGCCAACAATTTTCAGATTAAGAAAAGGTTTTATAAGTTGCCAAAATATTTGTTGCTCGGCAACAGTAAAATTAAATTTTATTATTTTTTAGGCGATATGATACTTAACATTATATCGTCCAGTTGTCGGTCTGCTGTAATTTTTTTTATCAACCACGTCCACGATCTCGTCTTGTTCATCGTCATTGTTAAATAAAATATCATCTTCTGTATAACCAACCGACTCACATTTTATATCGCTTGCGATTGTATCTCCTGCTGTAAAATTATTGTCCGCGTAAATATCAGCAAGTCGTTTCATTAAATACATATTATAATATGCTTTTATCTAATTTATGATAATAAATAACTAACGAGATAAAGTATCATCAGAAAGTTAATATATTAAATTACCAAGAACTAGCGGAAGCAGTGCGAAAATGTTTATCAGGACATTCTTGCTCTGTTGATGTTATTGTGATGCAAGGTGAATCCGATAAAATTCTTCTAACAGCAGCAGAAAAAAATAAACTTAATGACAGTATATTTATAACACTGAAATTAAATAAAGATGATGTTCTGATGTTTGCTCACAATTGTCTTACCAAAACCGAGTTAGAAAATATAATTAATCGTCGTATTTGAAAATAAATCTGTCGAAGGTTGACATTGACGTTGCTGATTTGGTTCTGCCATCTGCTACATCTTTTATTGACTGTGAATGAATTTTAAAATGTTTTGCTGCAGCTGTTATTCATTTAAATCGTATTCCTTCATTAGTTTCAAGATTTATTGATATAATTGGTCTTTTGGGATTTTTAAAATTAGATCCATCTCCACCTATTCCACGTTTACTATTTTCTCTTGGCGTGACCAGCTCTAAATTTTCAATGCGATTGTCTGTTTTAATGCTATTGATGTGATCAATAACCAAATCATTTGAAATAGCGCCGTTAAAAGTTTCATAAATAAATCTGTGCGAAGTATAATGAACAAAATCTGTTTTAATACCACGAACCATCACAATCGAATAACCAGCGTTATTCAAAGTTCCAACAACTTCTTTTGTTTGTTTATTTCGTATATTTTCTCGATCATTAGCCTCATATAAATTAAACACGGGATGCGGTTGAAATGTATCTTGCAATGCTAAATTTTCAATATTATCATCATTTATTGATCCATTTACTCTATAAACACTTTGTCCGTCTGGGATGTTACCGCAGAAAAAAGTGCAAATAAAATCTTTTCTAAACATTTCAACTCTCTCTGTATCGTTTTCTCAAACACTTATCATCACCCTTGCTGGTGTTGATTTACCAAACGGTCTTTGATATTTCATATGAATCACTGAACCCAATGCATTCCCGGCATAACTATTATAGATTGGGTGTATGTAATATTTTTTTCTGTTTCTTCGCTGTCAATCTCATGTAACTCAAATTTTTTTTCATTATATAGCATTTGTATATCTGTAATTGAAAATTTTAAAATCCAATTAAATATATCAAGTGTTATATAAATATAATGCTGAAATTGCAAGATATTGCCAAGAAGAGACTTATCAAAGCAGAAAAAACTGCTACCGCGTTTTTCGGCTACGATAACAGTTATAAATTTAATAATCAAAATATTTTAGCAAATTTTAACTCTTCAAATTTGTTTCATATTCTGCATCCAATTGTAACGCGAGAACTTGCATTTCATAAAAGTATCAAGCTAATAGAAAAGTATCATGTTATTTTATCAAACTTACATGCACTGCAAAAAGATATACTTTAAAATGTAGATTTCATCAACGAGATTGATGAACCATATTTAACGGCTAAATCACGAAAAATATTAGCTGGAACAAATATTTCCTCAGTCGCTGATGAAACACATAAGAAATAAATTAAAAATTGGAGGAAATTACTGCATCAGGATCAGGTTAGAAATTTGAAATGATAAAAGAAGTTTTATTTCACACAGTGAAATATAACGCACTTCGCGGTAGGTCTTACGTTGATCTCCGTCAAATAATTAAAGACAAAAATGTTATATAAATGTCAAAAACCATGATAACGAATGCTATCGTTGGTCAATTTTGTCTGCTAGACATCCTCAAAGTTGTAACTCTGATCGCGTTGAAAAATATTTGCCGTACAGACGAGCTAAATTTTAATGGGATAAATTTTCCAGTGGCTGAGAATCAGATACCAAAGTTTTAAAAACAAAACGATATTTCAATAAATGTTTTCGGACTAGATGAAAAAGAAAATGTTTACCCGAGATATATTTCAGCATTTGCTACTCAAAACACAATAAATTTATTATCTTATAAAGGATATTACAGCTGGATAAAAACTTTAGCGGCCTAGTAGGCAGACAATATAATAAAATAAAAATAAGAAATATTTTTGTTACCGTTGTTTACAAAGTTTCTCTGAAGATGAAAATCTGCAAGAACATCTTAAATATTGTATTAATGTCCAAAGAATAACAATGCCAGGAGAAAGAGAAAAAGTACTAAAATTTAAAAATTATAATCATAAATTAAATATTCCGTTTGTTATTTATGATGATTTCGAGTGTCTACTTGTTCCTGTGGCAGGTGCAGAAAATGATCCAAATAAATCAAGCACCAGAAAAATACAACATGTTCCCTGTGGAGCAGCTTATAAAGTAGTTTGTTGCGCTAACGATAATTTTTCAAGTCTAATAAAATTGTACAGATGTAAAAGTCCTGCCGTGTGGTTACTAAAAAATTTAATAGACGATGTTAATAAAATTTTCAACAGATTATCAAAAACAACTCCAATAAAAATAACACCCAAACAACAATTTGATTTTGACAAGGCAGTTAATTGTCATATCTGCGAGAAACCTTTAGGTAACGATAAAGTGCGCGATCACTGTCATCTAACCGGCCAATATCGCGGAGCAGCACATAACAATTGCAACTTGAAATTTCATTTTATTCCTGTCGTTTTACATAATTTTCGTGGTTATGATAGTCATATCATTGTCGACACATTTGGCGATGAGGAAACTAAATCTAAATTAAATTAAACAATATAATAAAATGTATTCCAAACAATTTTGAAAAGTATATGTCAGTTACGCTTGGCAAATTACGTTTCATCGACAGTCTGCAATTTATGGCAGCACCATTAGATGAGCTTGTAAACGGTTGTAGAAGTTTATTTATTTTTAAAAGTTGCTTCGGTGGAGACTACGTCTCTCTGACAAAAAAAAGGTGTCTTTCCGTATGAGTATCCCGCCGACTGGAGCAGATATGATGAAACTTCTCTTCCTAACAAAGAAAAATTTTACTCTCACTTAAAAAATGTAAATATTACAGATGACGAGTACAAATATGCACAGGAAATTTGGAATAAATTTAGTTGTAAGACACTTGATGATTATCATGATTTATATTTGAAAACAGATGTATTATTACTAGCAGATGTTTTCGAGAGTTTTCGTAAAGTTAGTCATGAAAATTATGGATTAGATCCATGTTGGCATTATTCTGCGCCAGGATTGTCATGGGATGCTCTGCTAAAAAGAAGCAGGATAGAATTGGATCTCTTAACTGATGTTGATATGTTTAATTTTATTGAAAAATGAATTCGCGGCGGAATTAGCGTTATAACAAACAATATGCGGTAGCTACTAATAAAAACTTAAAAAATTCCGATAAAAATTTACCATCAAATTATATTATTTATCTGGGCGCTAATAAGTTGTATGGTTATAATATGTCAGAGCCAATGCCGTGTAGTGGATTGAATTGGATAACTCCAGATCAATTTCTTAAAGAAACTGAAAAAGATTTACCAGAAAATATCAGTTATTTTGTTGAAGTTGATCTCGATTATCCTAGTTCGTTACATGATCTACATAACGACTATCCGTTTTGTGCAGATTCAGTGATGATCGATTATAGTTTATTATAGCCTGAACAACAGGCAATGACAACAGCAAAAAATTTGAGTATTAATAAGCTAGTTCCAAATTTGTTCAATAAAAGAAATTACGTGATACATTACAAAAATTTAAAAACAAGCAGTAGATGCTGGGCTAATTCTGAGAAAAGTTCATCGCGTGTTAAAATTTAATCAATCACGGTGGATGGCAGATTATATTGATTTAAATACCAAACGTCGTGCTATTGACTTTGAGAAAAACTTTTTCAAGTTAGTGAACAATTCCGTGATCGGTAAGACAATGGAAAACATCAGAAAGCGAGTCAATATTGAAATTGTAAATGGTGTAAATGCGAGAAATAAATTAGTCAACGATGACAGTTTTGTCAGTATGAAAATATTTAATGAAAATCTTCTTGCAATACAGCGATGAAAAAACAAAATTAAAGTTAAATAAACCGATTTATGTTGGTGCAGCTGTGCTTAATTTATCAAAATGGCTAATGTACGACTTTCACTATAATTTTACCAAAAGGCAGTGGCCAGATTCGGAGATGCTACTTACTGATACGGATTCACTTGTTTATAACATAAAATGTGATGATGTTTAGAAAGATATTTATAACAATAAAAATTTATTTCATTATCGGATTATTCAAAAAGTAGTAGATTTCATGATGATGTAAATAAAAACGTCATCGGCAAGATGAAAGATGAATTTATGTTTGCGCCAGTTAGGGAATTTATTGGACTAAGAAGTAAAATGTACGCCGTAATTTTAGATGATAATAAACTGACAAAAAAGCAAAAGGTATTCCTCGCGAATATGTAAAAAAAGTGTATGAAATTTGATGATTCTAAAGCATCGCTAAACACCTGCACTAATTTTTTTAAAACAAATGTTATAAGAACAAATCATCACAAACTTGAAATAGATACAATTATAAAACTTGGACTAAGTAATTTTGATGATAAGAGATATTGCGAGGACGGAATTAACACGTTAGTTATTGGACACTACGCAATTAATTTTGTCAAAACTTTATAAATCATGTTCGAAAATTTATCATTAGCCGATGGACTTAGTAGCAAAATTGAAAATTAATGGTTAATGGCCAGCAATTATCAGTTGAATTTAATGATGACATTTCAGGTATTTGTTTTAGTAAATTTGATAGAATAAAACTCTCGCTAATTAAATCAGATAACAGCAAATATTTTGATTATCTTGAAAAGTTGAGAGATGAGCTTATGCTGAAATACGATAATCTTCATGATCGGATCAGTCAAGACAAATGCACAAAAATAAATATTGACCTGAACCGGTCGAAGGTTTTTGCAAACGGTGGTAAGTATATTCTCAACAGGATTGCAAAGAAAGAGTTATTTGAATGTCATCGAAAAGTAAGCGGAAAAATTAAATTTTATTTGTATGAACACGATAATGAATTTTTCCTGATATCTACTGTCGATACATTAATAATAGGTGAGGAAGTTCTTTAAAGGGAGATAACTCTGTCTTCCCTGTATTTTAAAGGGAGATAACTCTGTCTCCCTTGCATTTTGTTTGTAAATAATTATATTTTTATTTACTGATAAATTTTTTTGCTGTTTTTTTAGGAAACATTATCTTTGTTTTTACGATTTTGTCAAGTTTGTTGCTTTTTTTAGATTTTGTTTCAGAGATAATAATTAAGATAAAAAGAAAATTACAACAATGAATAAGCCACGCGTATTGTGTAAGCTGGTTTGGGCTTCTGCCCTAAAATTGCTACAACTTCAACAGACAAAAGCACACTCTCCCACCATGTCACCACGTGGTATGTGCTCTTTTTGCACTCAACCCGGGGTTGATTATGGGGGAGAGTGTACATAAATCTGGTGAACGCAGAGAAGGACCCGTATTATATTTTTGAATCATACAACAGTAGTAATAGTAAATGTGCTTTCTATCTCATAGACCCTCTACCCCGACAAAACATATTTTGTCAGAAATATGCTAGAAAGTCATTATTTTGAGCTAGAAAAGACTGGTGACAAAATGTCAACATAAAAACATTTTGGAGGGGTAGGGGGTCTCTGAGATAGAAACCTCATTTACTATTACTACTAAGCACACAGACACAACTAAAAAAAACAACATGGACAGTCAGCCAAATAATCTTGGTAAATTAGCATCTGAAACTTCATCTATATACATGGGGCTAGTTTGGCCTGATCCTGTTAAAATGTTTTAGCTCCGGAAACTAAGAACAAACACAGAAGAAAACGTGATAACAATTGCAGAAGTTCTGGAAAGAATGTGAAAATTGAATCCGTTAATCGACAAGTCCCTTTTGATTAATTCGACCCGTATAAGGACCCGTATCGTTAAGCAACGATGTCGTCGTGAATATATTGCATCTTTTTCATGGGAGATGACTACAAGTCGTACGAAATACTGTACTAATATAATTATTGCTAATAGTTTTGTCGATATTTAAATAGACTTATTTAAAAGTGTTAATAAAAGGCAATAGTAATCTAAGAAGCGTGATTCCATATTTTACCCAACATTCCCCGACATTATGGTATGCCCAGTTTCAAAGGAGTATAATCTCGGATACAAATTTGCAAATAGTACAAATTTGTAATTTTTGTTTTGCCTCCTTTTCAAAGATACAAAAGTCTATACGCGACACACTGCGGCTATTTTAGAACTTACGAGCTTATTATTACAAATTGTAGAAATTATTTCTGATCTCACTTTCTAAGTGATTGATCGAGAAGTGTAAGAGATGTTAATACAACTGAAACCTTATCTTTATTGTGTACCGGCGCAATTCATGTTATTCTCTTCTTAATAAATTAGCAGATGAATTGGCATTAGTTGTACATACATTTGCCTGAGAGACTATGTTCATTTACATTGAACAAATAATAATGTAGAATTATCGATTCAATCAGGGTTTGATTGTATAGATGTCTTAGTCTTTACGAGCGAGTAGTTGTCTATCATTTCGGTGTGTAAATATCCTCGTGCTTTATTCCCACGGCAAATTTTAAAAGGGCCAAATAGTGTGCAATGACGTTAAATTTCCACAGTAACCCAGCTCCCATAGTGACGTACACTATGTTAAAATTTCCATAGACCCTATAGCGAACCATAATGTAAAATTCCCTCAGAGCTCATACTGACCCGTAATTTACAATTGTCATTGGGCCCAATGGTGCCCCAAAATGCTTAGTTGACATTGGGGTCCTTCATGTTCAATTACTATAGTCACAAAGGGACCCAAAATATTAAATTCTCATTCGGCCATATAGTTATCAATAATGTTATTTTCACATAAGGCCCCCTACCAACGTGAAGCCTCGATGGCTCACTGGTTAGTGTGCCAGATTTGTGACTGAAATGGTGCGAGCTCGAATCCTACCAGCGGACCAGCCTGGATCAGCTACCGTAACGTGTCCTTGGGCAAGATATTTTACTACAGTTGTATCGGCGCTAAATAACCTATTTGTGTTGCTGTGCCTTAAAGCCCCTAACCAAACCGAAAAACTCACACCAACACCAATGTTAAACTCTCATAAGACCCAATAGTGGCCCATAGTGTCCCATATTGTTAACTTTCCATTGGTCCTGATGGTGACCCAGAATATTAATTTTCCTTGCATCATGTGACAATCGTGCAACGCTAAATTAATATGATAGGAATTAATACTGCATGGCACACCAGTGGATACAAATCATGTTTAAATATCAACTTTGCTTGTCAATGTAATTACTTATATCCACTAGCCTCTCATCTATTAGAAATCACAAAACTCTTTAGTTTGAGTTGGAGACTGAGATTTTGTCGCAACCAATTTGAGAAGTCGTCTGTGAGTGGCTGATATTAAAAACTCAGTCTAAAACTAAAGCTCTGAGTATTTGCATCTCCATAACGTGTACATCACATCATATATGAGATAGGACAACGGGTTGAAAAGTTGTTTTGGTTTTGAGTTTAACGCCATTTCTGAGCACAAGATGGCGGCCAGTACAACTAGTGGAGGAAGAACCCGGGAAAACCCTTGTAAGAACCTGTGACCCACGGGAAGCTACCTGCAGTCTTTCGCACACATCGACATTGGCCGAGCCCTAGACTCGAACCCAGGCGGACAAATGTGAGTTGGTAGTGATCGGTAAAGGCGAGCGCTTTAGACCACTTGGCCACCGTGGGCCTCGGGAGTAAAGGTAAGAACAACATTATTTTAATAGGTAGGTAGATAAGTCCAAAAATAATAAACTGAAACAGTACACTTAAAGGTTACAGTTTTGTTTGCTTCATTCATATGCGTTTCGTTGTGAGAACCAATCTCTTGCTATGCATAAATATACAATTTAAATGCTCGGTGTGCATTGGTATGCGTCCGTGCGTGTGTGTCATTGCGTGGGAGAAAAAGTTTATATTTTCCAGGGCCAACCTGCAGACAGACAGGGCCTGCCGTAGGACGGATGGACCAATTTGGCCAGATTTGGCCCAAAAATAAAAATAAAAATGTATCTATCGAGAGAAAGTAATTTTAAAGCGTTGGAAGAAAATTTTAAGTTCATTATCATATAAAACGTGATTAAAAGTTTATTTCCAAATGCGTGCTCACAAGGGCCCCGCGCGTAAACCCAGGGGGTCCCGACAAAATGATCCAAATCGGGCTCCACGTTTGCTAAGACTGATCCTGCAGACAGATAACATGTATAATAAAATATTTGACCTTCATATATTTAACTCATTATTGTACCAGCTTTCCTATAACTACGACACAAATAGAATCGTCTGGTGTGCAGAAGATGAGAAATCAATGCAAATTTTCAGAGCCTTAATTAAATAATGGATTTTTAAAAAAAAATGAAAGAAAAAAAAAATGAAATGAAGTTAAGAATTATTGCGGGATAATTCGAAAGGTGGGAGTAAACCAAGTGTCTTTTCCTTTCTTTCCAGAATATTTACATGTCTGTTAAAGTCAAGACTGTGGCACTCTATACATTCCTATTAAATTATACTGTATAGTTTTGTAAATGTAGCTCTCACCTTGTCAAATTTGATTCCGATGGCTTGCATTATGAAGAAAGTAGAATCCCCTTCGCCCCCCCCCCCAAAAAAAAGAATGATTTCCATGGACACTCCGGTAAACGTCGAATACTAATGTTTAAGCTTACATGAGATCGTATTCTAACTAGTCCTTAAGTTTACCTGTATACTAACTAGTTTTTAAGTCTACCCGAGAGCTTAGTCTAACTAGTCTTTAAATTTACATGAAAGCATATTCTATCTAGTCTTTAAGCTTATTGTATTCTAATTAGTCTTCAAGCTTACCTGAGAGCGCATACTAGCTAGTCTTTAAGCTTATTGTATTCTAATTAGTCTTCAAGCTTACCTGAGGGCGCATAGTAACTAGTCTTTAAGATTACCTGAGAACGTATTCTAACTAGTCTTTACGCTCACCCGAGAGCCTATTCTAACTAGTCTTTAAACTTACCGAGAACATATACTAGCTAGTCTTTAAACTTACCGAAAACATATTCTAACTAGTCTTTAAGCTTATCTGAGAGCGTATACTAACCAGTCTTTAAGATTAACTGAAAGCGTATTCCAATATCACAGAAGTAAATTATATACATGTTTAGGTTAATTGTATTTAAGTTTATATGTGTTACTTTCATCTGCCATTTCCTACAATATTTCAGAATTTTAGCTCCTTATGATCAATACTTTATATTGTTGTGCTTGGTGGTCGCATTTGTTTGAAAGGGTTTATCGCTAATTGTTCATCTTAGTTGCATTAAAGAATATGGGTTGGACTAATTGACCTTATGCAAGATGACAGATCTCTCCGCCTACCGAAACATGTGACATAATGACCTATTAACCCCCAAATAAACATTCAGCTTTTGTGAAAGTAATATGTTTCAATTTTTGTGATATTAAAAACAATTTTTTTATTCTTAAAAATGTAAAATTACCAAGTTGCATAAATTACACTGCAGTAGACAATATATTTGTATTTCAAATTCGTATGGTAATGACCAGTAAATGATGAAAAATCAATTTTAAAGCCGATTGGGAACATACTGCTGTATCAAGAATTTCACTCCAAAAGATGTCTTTGCATTTAGTATACGGTCTTATCTTTATTGATTTCAACTGAATTTTGTTTATGCTGCCTTAGAGGTAAATGAATTAAACAGATAACACAAGATCGTATATATTTATTGTTCAGAAGTATACTTTTGTTCATAATAATTTTAAAGTTCCGTTTGTTCGCGAGATGGATTTTTGATTGGTGATGCATGTAATTACACGCTTAATGTATCGACGAAAAATATCTGAAACTATTGTATTTGTATTTCTTCATTATTAATTATGCTTTTCATCCCCCGCTCATTCCTTCAGCTCAGTGACTGAAAGTAAAGAGTCACTCAGGTGTCTGAAAGATTGAGACGATGAAACATTATGTTTTAGACAAACCAATATTAAATAGTACATTTTCAAAACACGAAATAATGCCATCTGAAGTCCAGTGTTTCCTAAAGAAGAAAAAGTACACACAACAAAACTCGATGTTAGGGGTTCTCGACCCATAGTAGTGAATAGGAATACCCTAGGGAAAATGGGGACTTAATGTTAAATTTGTTTGTTTGTACCCTAGGGACAAACGGGAATTTATCATTGTGGGACTGTCTAAGAACAATGGGAATTTAACGTAGGGAATGTATAGCGACGATGTATTGACACTGTCCAGGGACTAGGGGAATTGAACAGAGGTGACGTCACGGTACTGGACACTGGGGAAACAATGGTAACAATGTTGCAAGTGGCTGACCTCATTCGGGCGGAACAGTGTTGCAAGGGGGCTGACCTGAATACGCGCTACTCTAGGTACAAATACAATAGAGACAGAGACATGGTTAGAGACATATACATATACAAACAAACAAAACAACTATACAGCTAACAAAAAGATTTTTTAGGCAAGAGAGAATAGACATCTTGTCCAGACATATGAGCGGCCCTGAAAAGGGCCTTTGGTGTTTTTTATTAACACCACTGAGTAAACATAGGAAACATCGCACAGGTCTTCTTCTCTTCCTTAAACTTCGTCTGACATCTGGACCGTAGATTAAGATTCTCTTCAGACAACCTTGCCTCTCCACATAGATTCTTCGTTTCCAAAGTGCCGTCTCTGTGATCTTGGTAATAGCCCATGATGATTTGACATACATGTGATAGTCCGGGTTGAACAGCATTCCCGATATGAGGGTAGACGATTCTACGTTAGTCCACATCTTGTCGTCAGAACAGGTGAATGGAAGGAGGTGATCTGCGAGTATTTATAGCGGAAGAGCGGATCGAAACGGATTTACATCTTTCACAAATCCTAACACGCGTTACGAAATTCAGTCACAGTGAGGAGCCTGTCTTCCAATCCGAAGAGAGCTGTGAAGACAACGAATTAGGGGCACCGGCCGTGGAGACGAGGAGTGATGGTATAACGGCGGCTACTAAAACAACCACTGTCCTACTTCCAGAAGAGAACGATTTTAATTGGGATTTAGCGGATTTTCTCTGTTCTTCACAAGAATTTGTTCCGGTACCAGCACCCTCGCCGCCTTCTCCTTCCTACCGTACGTCCAGGATTTTAAACAGAGACAGAATGAAGAATTGGAGAAATTTTTGCAACAGCAGAAAGAAGCAGAACAAGCCTTTCTCATTCAACAGCAACAGCGATAAGAAGAAGAGTCAAGAAGAAAACAAGGTTTAAGAGAGAAGGAGGACAGTGAAAGTCACGGTACTCTTAGACATTTTGGCAGAGTTAAGGAGTCTTCTTTAATACGACCCAACAGAAAAAAGACCTTCCCGAGCCAAACAGTTCAGTTCAGTTCAACCCCGTCAACAGTGGTGATCTCTACCAAATCATCGACAGTAGCAGGTCCAGAAGTAGGCCTTGGCCGTGGCAAAGGGATAAGGCGGTTAAAGCTCATTCCTGAGTTTGTTTTCTAACAACAAACACCCAACGGTCCTTTTCAGGGCCACCCAACTCTCTCTAAAAGAGACTACACAACGTTTGCCAAAATCAAATAAAACACAATTTTTTTTTTCCCCATGATGGACGTGTATGAGTACGTGAGTGTAGGTCCTTACGATTATAAAAATCAAAACCAAGAGACACTTACGTTTTTTTTCTGGTATATTCTCTGTTACAAATTACAATCAAATTTCACAACACATCACTTTAAAAAGTTCAGTTTTCTTATTATTTTCCTTTCACTCTCTCCACATTCAATTTCTTTACTGTCACGGGTTTTTCCTCTTCTTCCTCACTTTCTTCTCGTATTCTTTTCTTCTCTTTCTGGACGTGTCTGAGTTCTTCCTTTTCGGAGGGTACCTCATCTTCCTGTTCAGAACCCCTCTCTTTCTCCTGCTCATGTTGATTCTTAGGGCAGTCTGAAGACCATTGTCCTTTCTCTTGACAATGATTACACGTATCTTGACTTATGTTTCTCTTGACGCCTGTCTTGCGTTGATGTTGTGGACACTGTTACCCAATGTCCTTTCTTCTGACAGACATAGCATGTGTCTCGACTTTTATCTCGAAAGGAGCGGGAGTAGTCGGTCAGCTTCTCTGAAAAAAACCTTCATATAACGCCTCGCAAAGCTCTGATCAGAAGTTTGATATGTGTTGTTTCTTCCATCTTTCTGGAAGGATTGAGAGTGAAATGAATACTCTGAGGGAAGACATTGACCCTTTACATAGGGAAGACACTGACCTTACATTTATATATGGGGGACCATGGCGCTTAAAATTAAGTCATTTGACATTTTGCAAGCAAAATGAAACGATCGCATGATTTCATAAAGAAAGGAGAAGAAAGTAAGAGGCAGAAATGTGACCTATCGCCTCGCACAGCAGCTGAAGCCCTGGGTCAAATTTATGCCAGCGAGTTTGAAGATGACATGAGTGAGCAAGAATCCAGACTCAGAGAGTCTACGCCAAAGCAAAGTCCACTGTCAGTATCCCCCGAAAAGTATTACCACATTCGAGAGACGGATAAACGCTAGAAAATTTAGAACTATGGCTACACGATGAAATTTAAAGATTTCAAATCAGACGTACCACTGGAGAAAACAGAGGTGTTCATCACTGATGTGTGGAATTCTTTGTTAACCACACTGAAACCACAATGTCGAGCCAAAGAAGACGATCGTTTGAGACTTTCCATTTATTACGACAGTCTGAAGTTCCCTATCTGGATTGAGTTTAATAGCCCAGCAGAACTGACACCTTCCAAAGTCATGGACAAGATTCAACAATACAGCAATCCAACGACCAGTTTCACATCACCGAGGGAACAGCGACACTGTACGTGACCCACGTCTCTCTTCCCAAAGGGACCGGACTCAAAAAGGTGTTTATTGGTGGACGACCTTCGCAGCACCAAAACGAGTCTTGTCCGAATTAACAACCGTCAGAACGAGATGTGTTTAACCCGGGCAACCGAGGTGGGACGAACTTATGCCGACAAGAACGGCACAGTAGAATGGAAAAGAGACTGGGACAATATTCGAAAATCGAACCAAGTCAAACAACGAAGAGAAGCAGAACTCCTGTTACAGCAAGCTGGTCTATCTAAAGACACACCCTGTGGCATTCCTGAAATGCAAAAACTTCAAGACGTCTTGGCTCCACGCTACACCTTGAAAGTACACTCTGAAGAAGTGCGCAGATCTCTGTTGTTTCGAGGCAAAAATGTCAAAGATGGAAAATACATTCACGTCTATCATCACGATGAACATTTCGATGCCATTACCAGTATCTCCGGATTCTGGGATACGGTTATTCTTGTGAGAAATGTGACTATGGCTATAACAATCGAGAGCAACACAAGCATTGTGGATCGAAATGTGAGGGATGTTTGGCCTCCAAACTTTGTCTTGGCGAAGGACAACAACGAGTGCATTGCCCAGCTTGTCAGCAAACTTTTGTCAGTTCTACCTGTTACCAACAACAGCTGAAGACACAAGGTTCACAGAGAAAAAGTGCTTGCCAACACCTGAGATTGTGCCCTACTTGTGGACAAGGCATACGTACCAATAGTACCAAGGCTCTCATATGTTCAGGAAAGAAATGATGTCACATTTGTCATCCAATCGTGGACTTGGAACATGAATGCTACATTCAAAAATATCAACCCCAACAGTAGGAAGAAGATGACCAGAAGAAAGGGAATTTCATCTTTTTCGATTTCGAATGCATGCAAGAGACTGGCATTCACATTCCTAATTTCTGCGTGGCTCACAGAGCGTGCGAGAAGAGCATCCAAGATCCTATATTTTGCCATTAACCCCACTGTAGCAAGATTCCTGGAGGACGTGAAAAAATCTTTCGAGGACCTAACACGCTGGCCGATTTTGACCAATGGATCTTAGACCCTATCGACGAGACGTGGAGACAAGAGGACATCGAACGTTATCGAGATTGTCATCGCTATGCCACGGTGATGGCTCACGATTTCTTGAATACGATGGACCGTTTCTTCTGAAATACTGTGCGGAACAAAGCACCGAACGTCCTAAAGTTACCTTGATCGGAGCCAAGTTCATTTCCATGCAAGTGGGACAAGTACACTTTAAAGATTTGATGAGTTACTTGGCCATGCATTTGAGTCAAATCCCTAAAACATTTGGAACGACAGAAATGGCCAAACGCTATTTTACCGCACTTTTTCAATACCGAAGCCAATCAACACGCCGTTCTATCACATTTGCCTGATGCTTACTACTATGACCCAGACAATATGAGCACCGAACAACGAGAAGCTTTGGAAATTTTCGAAAATTGTTCATGGAGCACGCAGGGATCGACCCTTTGAAAAAAGCCTGCACCATTGCCAATGCGTGTTCCTTAGTTTACCGCAATCGATTCATGCCCGTGAAGACCCTGGATGTCATCCGCCCTCAAACGACCAATTTTGTCAAACGTCAATACTCAGTCAAAGGTCTACGCTGGGCACATTACTTGTGCGATAAGGAAGAAAAACGGATCCGACATGCCAGAAACGGAGGAGATGAAAGAACCATTGGAAGGTATTCGGTGGATTGATGGGATTTAGAAAACCCTAAGATCGTGTACGAGATTAACGGTTGCTTATTTCACGAATGTCCGATCTGCTACCCTCAACAGTACATGTAGAATCAGTTTTTGCAACGTACCATGGAAGACTTGTACGAGGACGCTTGTCAACGCCGCTTAAAGTTAGAAGAGCAAACACGAGTACGACCACCGTTTTAAAACCAATCCCGAATTTAAGCGCATCGTGGAAAGTTACAAGCTTATGGATGCTCTGAACCCACTGGAGAGTTTGTATGGAGGACGGACGGATGCCACCTGTTTTCTATACCACGCGGACAAGGAGAAAGGAGAAGAAATCAAATACTTGGACGTGTGCTCGCTGTATTCTTACGTGGGCAAATATCGTCACTTTCCCTCACGGCACTCACAATTGCTGACGGAACACATCGACGTGGACAACATTCAACAATACGATGGATAGATTAAATGTAAAGTCTTGCCTCCCACGGACTTGCACCATCCTGTTTTACCTCACCATTGCCGAGGAAAACTGATGTTTCCCTTGTGCCTTACTTGCGCCGAAACGTGCGACCAAGACCAACCTTGTCAGCACATCCAGGAAAAACGCGCCTTGATAGGAACGTGGGTCAACGTGGAGTTGTTCAAAGCTCTGGACCTGGGATACCAATTGTTAGAAGTGTACGACATTTACCACTTTCCCAAGACAAAACAGTACCACAAGGGCGATGAGACTCAGAAAGACATTTTCGCAGACCATGCGGATGCCTTTATGAAACTGAAACAAGAAGCCATCGGCTAACCTTCCTGGTGCCACACTCCCGAAGACCAAGAGAAATTCAAAAAAAAATACTCTGAGAAGGAAGGCATCACTTTAGATCACATCGAGAACAACGAAGGAAAGCGATCGTTTGCTAATGTGATGTTGAATTGTTTGTCGGGGAAAATGGCAAAACGACCGTGTTTACTCAAGACGGAGTATTTGACAGAACCTTCCCCCTACTTTCAGATGATTCACGACAAAACCAAATACATGAAACACGTGGACGTCCTTCGTGAAGACTTTATCTTAGTCAATTACGAAGAAGAACTGGAGTTTGTACAGGCCGACGAATTTGGAAATGTCATTAGTGCAGCCTACGTGACAACCCATGCTCGTTAAAAATTGTACAAGCCTTAGAGCAATTAGGAGATCGTGTGCTGTATCTTGTTACGGACAGCTGCATCTACATTGATCGCCTTGGTCACCGTCACCGTAACGTCGAAAGAGACCGTTTAGGAGCCTGGACTGACGAGCACCCCGACGACAAAATTTTAAGTTTTGCTAGTGGCGGTCCTAAAAATTACGGCTACGAATACCTTGAGTGTAAAGTGAAAGGATTGACTCTAAATTTTTGCACCAGTCAAGTGGTAAACTTTGGGATATTGAAAGAAACCTTGCAGTCTGGAGAGGATCAACATTTTAAAGTGACCGCCTATGAACCTCACAAGATTGTACGTTTCCCCAAACATCAAATTTTCAGTCGACCCTTGGAAAAACTGTATCAAATTGTGTACCAGAAGCGAGTGAAACTTCCCAATTACTTCACTTTGCCGTACGGACATACCGATAATTGGTCAGCATATAAAAAAGGAAAACATCCAAGACCGATAGTTCATTCTGACTACATTTGCCAAGCAAGAAAGATGAATCCTTTCCGACATACACAATTCAGGTTCAATCATTCTCAGATCGAGTGCTATGCTATGCCGTGCGATTGCAGCGATGCCGTACGCTGTGACCCAGCGATTCCACACAACATCATTGGAACTTTGGTATTACTACTACTACTACTACTACTACTACTACTACTACACCTACCATAGAAAGTGATGCTGTGCGTGTCCAACCTGACGGCTGCGAAGGCGATTCCACTCGTTTTCGTGGACTCTTACCCTCATCGAAATGAACCTTTGAAAGAAGAGTATTCGTTCCCTGTGCGTTTATCTGAATATTGCAACTTTGAAAGTCGATTCCAAACCTTCCAAGGAAAGTGGCCTAAATATCTGGGAGGTCCTACCCCCGAAGATTCAGCCAGAGCCGGATTTATTTACTTGGGCGAAGGTGATAAAGTCAAGTGTTTCAGTTGCGGTGTGTCACTTCACGAGTGGGAGCAGAAATATTCAGCTTACCTGGAACATGCTCGATGGTCTCCGCACTGTCACTACCTACCATTAGTGGGACCGAAGTAATCTCTTCATGGATACTTTACAAGAGAGCATTCGTAGTTTGCCTGTGGAATTGAGAGCACTTACTTACCGAGAATTCGTCAAAATGCAAGTGAAACGCGAAGAACAATTGCATCCGTTACGTCACCGATGTTTAAACCACTCGTACCTGAATGATATATGATTCTGATGAAAGCGTTCCAGTGGTCAAACACTGATCATCTACTCAATGACCAGAAGGATCGGTTTGCTACTGATTCTATTTACTACAAGGTAGGCTTACTGAAACCAATTTCAGAGGAAGAGTTAGAGGGTTACCAAAATCTTTTACACCATCTAATCTTGGTCTTGTGGTGTGCAAGTTAGTGACTAAACAATTTAGATTCGCCACTGGAGTACGATCAGCTCTGTGCAGAAAGTACATTGATTTCCTCCGACAAAAAGAGGTATAAAAACTTGCTACCTTGCCACGACCTTTATAATTAGTGATACAACAATTGACGTGGAAGGTTATGAATGACACTATTCAGACTGTGGAGGATTACCAACACTTTTTACGAGAACTGTGTCCATTGAATTTGGGTCGTCATGTGGTGTGTGTCTTAGTGACTTCCTTTCTGGGATTTCGTTTTCCAGCCGATTACTTGTGGGCTCTTTACGATCTGTACCTCACAGTACCATAAAAAAAAACAAAAAAAAAAACAAAAAAA